>JZKD02S2279557.1:19196-35000 GCA_000966675.3 Picea glauca
TAGCTTTGTTTAATTTTATTGTACATTGCTATAAACCTAAAATCAGCCTTGATCCTTTGTAATTGATACTTGTGGATTAAGTGAATATTTTTTAGGCTATAAACCCCGGGTGACATTCTCAACTATCTTTTCTTAGCCAGACAAGATCTGAAAATGCTTGAGTAAGGTTCTTTATACCTTTTCCTCAACATTTATTTGGCGACCATATTAGGGACTTTAATTTTTAAAAAATAAAATAAAATAAAAACTCATTATCCATGTTTCCCTGGTTTCTTTTATTTTAATATTTTGTATTTTTTGTATTTTGTGTTTTTGTGTTTTTGTGTTTTTCTCCTTATAAGATTATTTTTTCCTTTTTCCATGAATCTATCGAATCCTATCTTGCATGATCATGTATAAATCTAATTTGAGCTCATTGTCAATGGTTAGTTTTCCTCTTTTCGAGGGTAACTTATGCAAATCTTCTCATAACCATATTGATGATTTCCTTAGCTTCTGTCAATCTATTGGGGTTTATGATATACATACTTTTGTAGATATTTTACCACTTTCCCTTCGTGGTAAAGCAGGAGATTGGTCTAGATGTATAGTATCTAGTCAAATTTTCATGGGGGAATCAATTTTTGTAAAGTTTCTTATCGACTTTCCTCCTCTGCCTATCTTTCATCATTTTGAATTTCTACCTGAAAACATACCTGATCCTCCTCAATGTGACTTTTTCTATGGTCCTCATGAATAATTAACCTATGGATTGTTCTTAAAGGCTAAAAATGAATATCACACAAATCCTTCTCTCTTCATAACGAGTCTGTAGGAGAACAATCATGCATCTCATAGTTGTTGGCACAGGGGGGAACCCAGGGTTCAACACTACAACAACGCACCAACAAAACCCTAACTACCAGCCCTTTCGGCAACACCTGCGAGCAGATGAAGTCTCACCCGAGGTAGAGGTAGGGGTGGTTGCAGGACTCAAGTGTCTGCAATCTTAGCTGGGACACAAATATGTGATTATAATACTTAATAGAGCACTTAGCACCGTCAGTTCATCATTATTTAGCCAATATCTACTTCGCAGATAAAATAGAGCATCACAGCATTCACCCAGATCTATTGTATCTAAGCACTTATCATAAAGAAATAGATTAGATCTAGCAGATTCAAGCACTAAGCAAGTTCACATAGGTCAGATCTAGCATCCAGTGTCATCATAAGCACAAAACACAAACAGATTTATCTATCTATATCAAAGCACTTAGCAAGTAAACACATAAACACATCAAAACATCGCACAGAGCAGAATAACACAGCATTTACGTGGTTCACCCCCACCCTGGGGCTACATCCACCAACTCTTCTTCTTTATTAGCTTAAATCAATCATCTACATGCATAGAGCCACAAAAACCCTACTCCGCATAGGACAGGAGATCTGTGTGCACCTCGCCAGATCCTCCTTCCCCGAGCTAGGTCTAGCATAAAGCCTTTCACAATCGGTTACAACCACTTGCACTTAGCTCTATAAGTTTCTCACAATATGCACAGAGAATCTACAAACCATACTTGCACTTAGCACTTAGCTTATTGGCCAGGCTACTTATGTCACCTAGCTACTTATTTATACTTTAAAAAATAGGCCTAAACATGGGTAAACCCATGGGCCGACATCCCATACCTGTTACATAATCCCAAATCCCAAAAAGGACCCAAAAGGGACCAAGATCCTGCGATATCTGCTTCGTCTTGCGCTCCATCTTTGACAGGTTGTCGAAGTCCCAAAATAGGTCAAACTTAACCAAGGATCTCCCAAAACTTGGTCAAGGGCCAACATGCCCCCAACACTCACCTGTGACACGTCCCGAGTCACTCTGGTCTGACTAGTTCTTCTTCAAACGCCTCGAGCTTGGCTCGAGCTACTTCGACTTGTTGTTGTGCTATGACCTTTTGTTCAGCGAACTCTTGGATGACTACATCATTGATAGGTCCCTCTAGACGTTGCTCAACTGTAGTGACAACCTACTCTAGCTCTGTCCTTGGCCTTCTACCTCTGTAAACAATTGATAGGCCTTATCTTGTACAGGTTGGAGCCTCTGAGTTACTTCCGTAACTCTACTTTGGATAGTGTGGATCTGCTACTGGGTGGTTCGCTGCTCTTGGGAATGCTTCATTATTTCCATAGTTGATAGGGGATTCACCTGCGCTTGTATCTTTTCGGCCTGATACTTCGCCTCTTGGAGTTGTGACTCTAGTGCCTTCACTTCTGGGTTCTCTGTGAGTTGTTCATAGGTCTAGGCACTGCGATCAGTGAGTTGCTTACATTCGAGAGTGAGGGACTTTAGCCTTTCAACTGCGCTCTGGGTGGTTTCTTCTCTTTGATCTCTTACATCTTGTGGGGTCTCAGGTACAGTGCGTAGCTCCAAATATGCTATGCATTGTTGTAGTTGTTGGATGGCTTCTGCGAGTTGGTTCATCTGTTGTGTAACTCGATTTTCTGCCTTGATTTCTAAGACTGTCACAGAGCGAAGTTCTCTGTTGACCACTTCTGTTACTTCAAGTTGCTCCGCAAGAAACTGTTCCTTTTCTTGTTGTAGTTGTTCTTTTTCTTCATCAAACTTCACTTGGAGAGCAAGCTTTTCCTGTTCTGCAGCACTGCGTTGCTCTATGAGTACTCCTTGTACTTATGTCAAAGCCTGCGTGGCTTGCTCTGTTTCTTCATGTGCTTGTCGAAGGTGAGCTTTGACTATATTGGCTAGGCGATGGAGTTGAGCTGGCTCATCTCCCAATTCTGGTTCTCCCGATGTAGTGGAGACTACGCAGCTAGACTATAGGGCCTGTTGTACCCGTCGGAGTTCAGTCTCAATTCGATCATACATCTCCTCTGATTTGCTTCTTGTTTCTCTATTATTTCTAGCGAAGAATATTGCAGGGCTGCTATGAGGAAGTTGAAATCATCGGAGGTGAGGATAGTCTGCATCTTGTTCATGGTGGCCTTCGATTTCTTCTGGGAGGAAGGTTTCGAAGGCGAACCTTTCCTCTTGTTCAGGGAATCAACCTTGTCTCCTTGCTTCTGTTCAACTTCTTTTTCATCTAAATATTCGCCATAACCTCCTTGCTCTGGTGATATGGAAGCAGTCTTCATGGATGCACTGTCTAATCCTTGGACCTCTTCGGTCTTCTTTGTCCTGCTAGGTCCAGGTGTATCCTGCGCAGTTTCTGGGTTGTCGATGTCAAATATCTCCGCAGGGTCTGCTGGAATAAGGAGGTTCATCGACCAGTCCTTAGTGATCTCCTCCAAGTCCTCCTCCGTCAGCCTATAATAGGATTTAATCCATTGCTTGTGTTCATCGGCACGCGTAGTGATGTAAATAAAATGTCGATCTGCGTTGAACTTCATCAAAGGCCTAAACCGATGTAGATTGTTTGGATTCATGTGAGGCTCTGACTGTATGGCTATCTTCAGCTGATTGTAGTAGGTATGAAAAACATCATTTGGCTGCCACTGTTTATTCATGTCGCTTGACTACCACAATGTATTGAACTTCATGGCCAGCGGTTCCAATGGCTCGATGTCTCGGAAGGTCGCACCTTCTGGCATCTCCTAGGAAATAAAATCTATAAGGATCAAGATCCAGTTGAAATGAAATTCATATCCTTGATTCTGTGCTTCTCTACAGCCGAGTTCCAACTGGTTCACTAGGTACTTCGCCCAGTTCATCTGAAGGCCTTCCGCGCACTTCCCTGCGAGGTCGAATACAAAATCGATAACTTGGGTAAGTCAGTTCTTTCATACTAACTTCCCTATAATCAACTGACAAGCGAGGCGCACTACGCCACTCTGGATAGACGCTACCTTGTAGCCTCACTTTCCCTTCTCAACATCGCCATAAGTGTCCTTTATCTTCTGTGCTAGAGCACGATCCATGGCTTTTTCGGGGTAAAACTCTTGTCGATCAGGTCCTTGCATACTCAATCCTGTGATCTGATTGATCAACTTTAGATCAACTGTTATACAGTGGTTTAGCCACAAATAGCCACCATGGTAACAAGAAAGTAGCAGCTTGACATAGGCATTGACTTCCTGGTGTCTACCAAAGTGGTGAATCTTCATGATGTTCAACAGGGTGGACTGTGTGAGGTTCATAGCCCACGACTGGGGGATTATCTTCGAATTCTTTCCCTTAGTTTTGGTCAGGTACTTATGTGGGGCGAGCATGTTGTAGACTTTGCGATCTCTGAGGTTGAAGTCGCTAAACTTCAATGCTGCAATCTTATATTGGTATTCTCGAACTGTGCATATCCCCTTCGGAAGGTACATTGTAACCAAGGTGTATTCGAAATCTCTGGGCACGTTGTCTCGATTTACTGCGCTGCTCAAAGGTGGAATATAGGCGGATAATATGGTCGGGATCAATTTGGCATTCACTAGATCATCCCTATGCTTGGTTCTCTTTTCATCTGATGGTCGGGATGGTCTGGCTCCGCGAGCAGTTTATGGAGAGGCTGGCATTCCTCTCGTCAATGATTCTTGTACACTTGTAGACATCGACATGAATCTTTCAGTCATGAGGTCGATTAGAACTTCTTCAACAGCTTTCTCTGCAATGCTCAACTTGTCCGACATACACACTCGGGGTTAACAATATCGGGTTCGGAGGGTAACTTAGACACAGTTATGGGATACAAAGAAAGAGCGCGATGATCACTATGAAAAATCAACTTAGTCTGTGGGCTCAAACTCTCGGTTGGTAGAAGTGTTCTCGGTGCATGGCACAATGGGATAAATAGGTAACTCAGCAACAGATCTCTTGCAATGGGTTAGAATCCTTCATTAACTATGTTATGTCTATTACGACGTGGTTCCAACGGTCTGATGGTGAGTTGTCTGACCATAAATGCCTTTCTACCCGTTCGGAGCGTTGGTCTAACCGTTATAATGTCCCCAACAGCTATATTGCTTTGCCATGGCGAAGTATCATCTGTTGTTGTTCTGATATCTCGACGAAGCTCCAATTTTGAAAATTTTCCTTCTGGGAGGTTCCCTCTAGAACCTTCTAACTTGTGGATATTAGCTCTCTTATTACTTATCTTTCTAGCCTTCTTCCCAGTGAGCTTTGTCTCGGTATGCCTTTTTTCGTTCTGATTCTTATCTTCTTTTGGCTTAGTTACTTCACGTGGTTGAGATTCTTTCCTAAGATTCGAGGGCGATCCTTCTTCTTTATCCGGTATAGGTACTTCAATCTTCTATGGGTCTACTAGTGTTCTTTCAACTTCGACATCCAGGTCTCTTGTGTTAAATAGTTTCGATATGTTCTTTTGTTCTTCAATCAAGTGTGTGATCCTTCTAGTCATGAATTCTTTTAACTCTTGCTTCTGTTGTTCTAAAACTTCTTCTTCTTCTTGCCTTCTGGCCTGATCTCTTTCAATCCAAGGTTTTCCTAGTAGCATGATAAATAGGGCATTGTTCTCAATAAATTTAATAATCTCAAAATCTTCCTCTGTCGAAGTTCCATTGGCATTCATGGGTATCTGGGTGAGTTTTCCACATAGGTTTATCAACTTTCCTTTGAATAGTCCTATTCCTCCTAATGAAGGAATCATAGTAGGCCTCCCTATAGCTTCCCAATTTCTCTTTGTCATGATATTCACCTGTGTTTCCTCATCTAGAACATAGTCAATGTCAAAGTCTCCTATTCTTTCTTCAAGGCATTCTTTTTCTTTGAAGATCTTTGATAATCTGACATGTCAGTGGTCATTCAGGGTTTCTTTCATTTGTAGCAATACTTTCTCTGATTCTTTTTGGGATTCTATCATAATCTTAGTTTCTGGATTTGCCTTAGGGTTTTCTTGGTTCATATTCATTCTTTCAACCTTAGCAATCATTCTAGGGCAATCCAATACTTCATGGTTCATAGATTTACAACAAAGACAATTAGGTCTTCTCCCAGGGAATTCCTTAGCAAGATGTCCTGGTCTTCTGCAACTGTAACAGAGGGTTAATCCTCTCTTTCTTTTAAATTATCCCCAGCCTTTCATGTATTGCGTGCTAGGATCATGGTAGCTAACCTGTAAACATTTCTTTCTAGGATCATGTATACATTTATTAGTCCAAACATTCTTTCTATGCATAGGTATAACATATTTTTCACTATTCTTATCAGATCTACCGATATCAAATCTTCTTTCATCTATTAATACCCTAGTTTTCAAGCTAGGATATAATCTATCAAACATACCTAGATCCATACTGTTGAAACAAAAATTTCCACTTATCTTACTTCTACATAGCACAAAGCTTTCAGATCTAGAACTTTTCAATATTCTTACCTTTATCAGAGCACAAAGCTTTCAGATCTTACCTCTTTTAATAAAAAATTCTCACTTTTACCTTTCTTAGAGCACAAAGCTTTCAGATCTTACCTCTTTTCTTCAGATCGGACTTCTTTTCCTCAACACAGAGCTTGTCAAACTAAGTAGAGTACTGTGCACTAGAGCAACAGATCTACGCACAGAGCTTTCACAATTTCAGGTCAGATCTTTGCACAAATCTTCTTCTTCCTCAGTTCCCAACAATCACAGCTACAGGTCCCGGCCACGAAACCATTTGTTGGCACAGGGGTAGACCCAGGATTCAACATTACAACAACGCACCAACAAAACCCTAACTACCGAGCCTTTCAGCAACACCTACAAGCAGATGAATTCTCACTCGAGGTAGAGGCAGGGGTGGTTGCAGGACTCAAGTGTATGCAACCTTATCTGGGACATAGATATGTGATTATAATACTTAATAGATCACTTAGCACCATCAGTTCATCATTATTTAACCAATATCTACTTCGCAGATAAAACAGAGCATCACAGCATTCACCCAGATCTAATGTATCTAAGCACTTAGCATAAAGAAATAGATTAGATCTAGCAGATTCGAGCACTAAGCAAGTTCACATAGTTCAGATCTAGCATCCAGGGTCATCATAAGCACAAAGCACAAACAGATCTATCTATCTATATCAAATCACTTAGCAAGTAAAGACATAAACACATCAAAACATCACAAAGAGAAGAATAACACAGTATTTACATGGTTCACCCCCACCCTGGGGCTACGTCCACCAACTCTTCTTCTTTATTAGCTTCAATCAGTCATCTACCTGCACAGAGCCACAAAAACCCTACTCCACATAGGACAGGAGATCTGTGCACACCTTGCCAGATCCTCCTTCCTCGAGCTAGGTCTAGCACAAAGCCTTTCACATTCAGTTACAACCACTTGCATTTAGCTCTACAAGTTTCTCACAATATGCACAGAGCATCTGCAAACCATACTTGCACTTAGCACTTAGCTTATCGGCCAGGCTACTTATGTCACCTAGCTACTTATGTATACTTTAAAAAATAGGCCTAAACATGGGTAAACCCATGGGCCGACATCCCATACCCGTTACATAATCCCAAATCCCAAAAAGGGGTCGAGATCCCACGATCTCTGCTTCGTCTTGCGCTCCGTCTTCGACAGGGTGTCGAAGTTCCAAAATAGGTCAAACTTGACCAAGGATCTCCCAAAACTTGGTCAAGGGCCAACAGTAGTGCTATATTCATAGAGGATTGTAAGAATTATTGTCTTGATATGCCTACTAATCCTACTTCTGACAATCCTTTGTTTGATGCCTTCCCCTTTAATGATGACCTTTTTGAAATATATCCTACTCAAGATCAACTTGTGTCTAATGAAGTAATATTCATGGATGAATCCGGTAGGGAGGATTCTCTTGATTTGAATAGCACTATCCTTCATATTTCTCATGACCATGCTAAATATTATGAAAGAGGGGATTCAAGGGGCCACATAGATTCATATGTTGACTCTCTTTATGAAAAATACCATAAGGATAATCAAGAATTTACATTGAAAAATTCCTTCACAAACCCATTGTTTCAGTTCAAAGAGGTTGAGGAATTCAATGATGATATACATATCTCCCTTGCATCCATGATTTCTTTTGATGTTGATAAATTTAAAGGGATTCCTATGCATTTGAATCCTTTATTTCTTCCTCGGTGCATGGTATCTCTTTTCTTTATCAGGAAATCATAAATGATGACCTTATAATGCTTATAGAGTCCATTAACTCCATCCTCTTCATCAAAACTTCTAACCATCATTCTAATATTATTGATCATGCTCATGTTTCAAATATCAAGCCGAAATCTCGTCTTTTTGGTTGGCAGGTCCTGCAAGATGGAAATCACTTTTTCTTGATCTCGATAGGCCCACTACCCTTGCCACACGCATTTGTTGGTTGGTAGGGTGATAGACACTCTTTATGCATCATATTTCAATTCATTAATCATCCATCCAAAATAGACGATCCATTTCTCTATGCAAAATGCCATCCTACCTGACTCCAAGGATGCTTTCCCCTTCCTTTGTACATAAATAATAAATTGGGTTTTTATTTTATTTAGTTTTGTCTTTCACTTTTTCTGTTCTATTTAGATTGCATGATCTTTTGTCGAGATAAAGTCTGGATCAATTTTTCCATGATAGTGTCCTTCTATAAGTATTGTTGATCAATAAACAATAAAGATATACACGGTTGTCATGATGTCCTCCTTTTAGACATCACTGAAATTTCTTTTTGTTTTCAACATTGTTGTAGGATAGTTGATTTTGTCTTCTTCCCTATTTTTGCTATCCCTTTCTTCCCCCCATCCTGAGATTCAAAAGAGCATATCAGAAAAAAAAAATCTCCTTGAATATTTAAGGAGCATTATATCTTACATATTGATCTAATGTTATGCATACAGGACCAAACCCCCTCATACCTACCACTTTTCATGAGTTATTCCCAAAATATCATCTCATTATTTCCCTTAAACCATCGTTTTCTCCCCTGTTGCATAACTATTCTTGTCAATAATGATTTGATCCATTTTCACTGGTCTGGGAAACCAGACATTCTCAGATCTTAATCTATTGGAAACAGATTTCCCTATGGAGTCACCAGTTTGTTGATGCCCAAAAGTGCAACGTAGGGTGCTTGCTTGCAAATGGTTGCAACGCCTTATTATTTATTTATATTTAGTAATATACTAATAGGTGGGACCCTTTGTGTGACTATGACGAAAAGAAGACACTTATGGTTTTATGTGTTTATGACTGAGTTGCGATACAATCTCTACAGTTATTGTCTTTTAAATCGTTGTCCAAATAATTGATCACAGAATGTTATGGTTAATGTGACTAAAGAGGAAATGATGTTGTCCTATTTGTCTCTCACAAGTATTATTATGCTGCATTTATTTTGGCGAGGGATATACACTCCAAATTTTTTATATATAGTGTATGGTATGGTGATTACCTCGATTTCATGCTACAAGGGTTGCACGCATTGTTTAAATTGGAAGTCTAAAGGTTGGGACACAATATCCCTAGAAAGTCTTGATGTATGTTACATCGGGGTTTTGAAAGAGTTGGTGCATTTGTAAGTTTGAAACATAGGCAAACTATGATGTATTCGGCTTGCATTAAATCGATTTGGAGCTAGTGGTTGATGTGTTGTATGGTTAGCTACTCGTATTGGCCTTGAATGAATGTGTAAGTGTATATACAACGTGCACTAAATGCACGTCGCTCTAACCTACCTCGATCATGCCACCCTAGTCATTTCGCATTCGTTCTTTGTTGGTTGTTGCTACTCTACTTTGTTCGATCGTGGAAGAGGAATACATACTCGATCAACTCCCCTGGGAAAATTTTACACACAAGTATGAGGTTTCTTGCTGCTCCATCCATGAAGTTTTTACTCTATTCTTTAATTAAGTCAAGAGTTGGCTTTTAAATTTGCTCACTGACTGTGCATTTCCAAATTTTTATGGGATTTTTTACTGTGTATGGATTATTGGTGAAGTTTGGTCTCTGTGACATTGTATTTAAATTGTTCGCATTAAAAATGATATGGGTATCTCTTAATGTCTATATTTGCTCTGTTTCTTTACCTGTGGAAAAAATATATTGTTTGGAAGTTTTCAAGCCTGCCTTGCCTCTATTTTCCTTTGGTGATTCCTCTTTGTATGATGAGAATGGTACCACTGTTCACGACCTTTGGATTATTTTTAGACTTTGTCTGTCATTTAATTGTGTGGATTTCATGGCTATCATGCTCATGCCCTTGTATAAGCTCTGTAAATACGACTGCGTAGACTTATGGTGGTGCTAGACTATTGAAGATATTCCTTTGGCCAAACCCTCAAACTATTGGTCAGCGCATCCTCCTATACCGCATCATTGTTGATGATTGTTTATCGAACCTTGTATTTGAAAAATGATGCAAGGGTGGCCAACCCAGCATTTAATAAAGGCATTGTTCGTGCTCTTTTAGTCATGGGTTTTGTTGATTGTTTATTGTGCGATATTAGAAATAATGCTAAACCCACTTATATTTTTTTTATACAGTCTGTCATGTGGCAATGTTGAGGTGATGATAGTGTTGCAAAAACATTGTTTAATATATACGACCTACTGTGTTATCATGCTTGATGTGTTCAATTTTTATGAGAAAAGAGTATCTATGTGGATGAAATATATATGCGTTAAATGAGTTTCTGCGAACCAAAATAAAAAGGGACTTGGGAGACTTTGTTATTTGAAATCTCAGTTTGGAATTGTGTTATACACAGGGATCCCTTTTGCGTCCACTTTGTGAAATTTTGTAGTGGTTAAGAGAGTATCGATGGTAATGTTGTAGACCTTAGTCCGTCTATTCTTCAATTGTTGGTTGTGATTATTGGAATACTATGTCTCCTTGACTCTATTGTGTGCGAGCTGTGTTATCATTGTTGAATGTTTCTGGGGCAATAAATTATGAAACGATTCCTGTGCAATGCAATTTCTAAATGCAAAATGAACGACCATGAAGTGAAACACCAGTTCTAGAATTTTGGAAATAGAGTGTTGAATTTCAATTTTGAAACAGTAAAGGGTTTGGAATTTTAATTGATTTTGAAAATGGAATTGCTTGGTATGGATAATGATAGAACAGTAACCATTGGAGTCCCTTCCCTTATATCATTTTTACGCAAAATACACTCCCCTCATTATCCCAATTACATTTTTTCACTCCTTGTTCAGTTGTGACTCATTTTTAAGGAGAAGTACGTATGGAAATAAAAGAAATAATATGGAGGTTAGTTGATGATTGGTATTTTGGGAGCTAGTTATATGCATAGTTGATTGTTTTTATGATTGCTTGAATAGTATCCATGTATATTTCCCCCTCCATGATATCACTTTATGCATAATACAAACCCCTCATACTCCCAATGACCTTATTAACCTCTTGTTCGTATGCCAATTAATTGATGAAATTTTTATGGATGGATTGCATGTGTCTTGTAGTAAATGATAGAGCCAACTCTTGATTTTTTTAAGTGGAGTTTCATGTATGGATTATTAAGAATTTTTCATTTGAATATTTACTTCAAGATGAGTTTTTTTAGCAGGGGCAATAATGGTAGAAGTAACAGAGACATGGGACAATAGCGAGAAGAGACCTATGCCTCACATAGTAAATATGGATTTTGATGATTGAGGATGTTTTATATGTTGAAGACAATATTTATTTATTTATTTTGATAAAGTTTTGAACAACAAACATATATTTGACATTGTTTTGGACAACAACATTCATTTGAGCATTTTTTATTAGACAGCTTGGATATAATTCTTTTTGGGGACATGACTATATTACATTATGTTGGTATTTATCATTTGAGCATATATATATATATATATATATGAAGCAGGAGTTACAAAGAGATATTTTTGAATTAAATGATTTGAATATTTGTTATGTCGGATAATTATAAAAGGAAATAATTGGGAGTCACAAGGGGTCCCACCTATTTAGTTATTATTTAAATACCCTTATTTATATGTTATTATTATTTATTTGTCTCAAACTAATTAGTTAAGTYAATTTGAYTTAACTAAAGAAAGGTTGTTCAACTACCATAACTTATTGAGAGAGAATAAAACCTCAATCAAATGAAGAGACAAGGGGAGGAGAATAGAAGGAGAACTAGAGCCAAAAGGTTTGCTCTATGTTAGTGAAATATTTTTAATTTTCATTCATTATGAGTTTACTAGAAATATTAATCCTCTTGATGATAGCAGGGTCTTATTGAAGGCATCGGGATTCAAAAATAAATCACATATTTCAACAACTTGTTTTAAAGGTGTTTGATTTATCTTTGGCAGTCTGTGTATTCTTGTTTGTTTATGAATTAAATTCCATGACTGATAAATAATATTTTGCAGATTAAACTAGCAGCATGTTGTGGCAAGATAATCCAGATCATTAGTTTCAATTTTATTGTGTTGTCAGAGTCTTTTTGTATGGTACCAATCAAAGGCTTCAAAATATGACTTTGGTCCCTACCCTCGCAGGGGTTTGTAAAAGAGAACTCAGTTTTGTGTCTCATAATGAAATAAAATCATATTATTGTTTCTATCTCACATATGTGTCTTCATGATATATGGTTTTTTCTTTTTCTTTTATCTCCATGTTTACATTATTTTCAATTATGTATACTCTCACATAGCTTTGTTCAATTTTATTGTACATTGCTATAAACCTAAAATTAACCTTGATCCTTTGTAATTGATACTTATGGATTAAGTGAATATTTTTTAGGATATAAACCCCCGATGACTTTCCCAACTATCTTGTCTTAGCTAGACAATATCTGAAAATGTTTGAGTAAGGTTCTTTATACCTTTTCCTCAACAGTCGCCTTACCTCCTAAACCAATTTTTGATTGACTGTAGAGACGTGCAGGAAAATGGAATTGAGTTCCATTATTTCTAGCTAATTATCCTCATAGCCTTAGCAGGGTAGCAGGAGCCAAATTTTTCAGCATTTGTCAATAAGTTGGGGAAATGTTGTGCAGCGCAATATGAATCCTTGTGCCAGGGAAAAAACAACAAAAAGAAACAAGCAAACAACACATTCTTCTCTATGTTTTTGGAAGACATGCAATAGAGAATGACCAATATATGGCGCATTCCGGTGGAGACAGTCTATTGGACACACCGACCATAGTGAGAGGGGGGGTGAATTGGTGTAGGGATATTTTTACTCCTTTTCAAAACACCTTAGTTAGAAATCACCATTTACTCATCATCCATTTCTTTCATTTATAACAAGTTGTATGTAATCATATCTCAGCAGAAAACATCATCAATAAACCATCATCATGAAGAATACAAGGAACACAAGATATATGTACAATTTTCTTTTATATTACAGAATACAATCCTTGGGGGTTTTTTCAGCAACAATTGAATAGAGAAACAAATCCACAAGAGCACCAACTATCAATGCAAGACTCAACCTGCAAATCTTAGCACCAACTGAGAAGAGGAATCCAACCTTTAAGTATAAGACCCAACTTGTAGACAGAAAGCAATCTGTCAAATTGTGCCAACATTCTATACCAACACAAGTGCATTACCTATGCACCACACAACCTATCACATCAATCTCATCATCTAAATCAGATCTACTCACCAAGATAAATCTCAACAATATCACCAAGATAACCAACAAGATACCTCTAGAAATACAACATAGTCTCCATAAACCAAATACCATAAACCCCTACACAAGACCATATGCCAAAACCATATTTTTAGTTTTATAGCAATCATCAAGACCTATACCATACCATGCAACAATTGGAACAATTACAATATGCCAATCTGATGTGATTACTAAACTGCCAACTTTCTACAACTTCCAAATCTGCTGCCATGGTTTTGTTGCCGCTATTTTTATGCTGCACCTTTTCTGCCACGATTTTTCTGCCGCAATTTTTCTGCTATGATTTTTCTGTCGCACTTTTTCTGCCACGATTTTTCTACTGCACTCTTTCTGCCACGATTTTTCTGCCGCACTTTTTCTACCGCGATTTCCCTGTCGCACTTTTTCTCCCACGATTTTTTTTCCACAGTTTTTCTGTCGCGGTTTTTCTACCACACTTTTTTTTTCCGTGAATCTTCTCTATCAATAATACCTCCCAAATAACCTTTCACAAATGGATATTCAATATGCTCAAAGATCATTGTTGGGCCCGAGATATGATTGCTTTTATGACGGTTATTATACACTTTTACCACATGTACATATGTATTTTTCATATTTTGAAGGAGATTTTTGAAGAATTTCATGATAAAACGATATGATTGACACTAGGTATGTGTAATTCATGTTTAATGATTATATTGAGTATATGTGTAATTCATGTTTAATGATTATATTGAGTATAATTCGTCATGTTTTATGATTACCAAGATCTAATTCATGTTTTTCTGGTGTTACAAGGAAAAAACGCACCACGTTTATGCTTCTGACACTCCTTCCAGTACTCATTCCGACACTTGATCTGGCACTCTGTCCAGCACTGAGTATTGCACAAAAACATAGGGAGACTTGGCAGTTATGGTATTGGCGGCCAGTGATGGGAAAATCAGGTACGTGGGTTTTGTTCATGCTTATCGTCTCCAGCTACTGAACTCTTGACAACTTAGTTTAGGTTGTTGAGCAAGGCGATTATTGGTTCAGTCTATTTCGGTGGTTAGGGCACCATTAATGTGATTTGTTGTTTTTAGAAGTGGTTCAACCCTCTTGTGGTCGACCACTCGGTCTGTAAATCTTATAAATACTACCGTGGTGGTCATACAATAGCTAAGGAGCAGTAGTCAAAGTAGAGGATAGAGATAAAAACGTTTTCCTTTGTTTTTGCATTTTTCAATTGCTAGAATTATATAAAACTGTGTTTCTGCGTTTTAATGGTGAATTCATCTTGCTGAGCTCGTGGTGTGCTTTTAGAGAGTGACCATGACTTGCTGGGGGGCCCACCAGTAGTCTAGCAACTCTTCTTTAGTTTATTTATGCATTTTTATAGTTTAGTTGTCTCTCTTTATTTCTTGTACATGCATTTTTATTACGTTAATTAGTTTGTTGTTATAATTTAATTGTGTTGACTCTCTTTTGCAGGTTAGTATGTTGAATTGTGTTAACATGCATTAATATTGTAGTTAGGAACGGATCTGCAGGTCCCTGGACTAACCCCATGTATAGTTAGATATTAGATTACGTTTTCATTTATACTTTTAGAATCAAGTTTAAAACGGAGTTTTAATTAGAATAGAATAGAGTTTTTAATTGAGCTTTATGTGACAAGGATTTGATGGATGGATAGGATCAATTTCAATCTTTAATCATAGCTTGCTTATTTCATTTTTATGTGGAATTGGCTTAACTAGTTGTTGGTTAATATAATTGTTAGTTTACTTTTAATTTATGTTTTTAAGCATTTCTTTATTGTAGTTTGAATTGTTAGAATAGATATAGTATAGTTTCATTTATGTAATTTCCTTTCCTAGAATTAAATTGCAATTATATTTCTTAGTTAATGGTTGAATCTAGTTTTGCTTACATAGTATAGAAGTATAATGATGATCTTGTTATGTTGTTGATGGTTAATATATGAATATGCAGGGCATTTAACATTGTTTTGTCATGGCTAAATTCTTATTGGATTGTTTAATCCATACCTTTCACTTTGCCATTGAGATTAGTGTTGAGATTATACCACTTGAATTGTCCTTTGTTGTCAAATTCCATCAAGATCTCATCCGGCACCGAAGACATTCACACAACCACCAACATTATATTTGAATTGTCATAGGTTAAAAGATAGTTTTCCTGTTTTCATAGGTTAAAGAATAATTCTCTTGCTT
>JZKD02S2279612.1:0-17734 GCA_000966675.3 Picea glauca
GTAAAAGGAGGATATATTGATTCTTATCTTCACAAGTCAAGTGTCTAGAATCAAATAAAATGGTTGTTAAGAAAACACATTGGAAATTCAAAGATTGTCTACCTATATGACTTTGATGCCTCTACATGGAAATAAGTTCGTACTCATACAAGGGACCAAAAACAAGATCGAGGTCTATGGAAGACATTTGGGTATTACTTCAAGTGGGAAGGTTGAAAGAAGCATGTGAGTTGTATCACTCTCCTAGAGAAGCATGGAGAGCCCCCACCTTGTGGGGTAATGGTGGCCTTGAATTTTGTCCTTCCATTGAGATGTTGCATTGAACGTGAAACAACATAACATTATAAGAAATTGAACTTAAAAGTGGGCATGGTAATCAAAGTTGACTTTGCAAATGGTCTTGTTATTATGCTTTTTAAAATAAATCATTAAGCAAGATTGGTGAACTAAAGAATTGAAACAATTTCTGAGTTGTTGAAATGTCTAAATTAGACTTAAATTATCAACCAAGGAGTGTAAGCTTGTGAAGAACTATGCATTCTTTATAAAATCCTCAAGGTTTCTAATGCTGCTAAATTAATTATACATTGCTAATTCTAAGTATTATAAACTAAATGTTGCTAAATGCAACCACTGTAACTAGCCTATCCTAGCAAGGGTTTAGTTTTTATGCAACACGAGTCATTCAAGGCATACAATTTCCTTTGGCTCTTCTATCTCAAATATACAAAACCTTTCTTACCTCATAAATTAAACATGATAGTTGAAAGTAAAGAACTACTAAAAAAATAGTTAAATATTGCAAGAAAGGAAACTAAATGGTGAGGAAAACAAACTAGATGCTACTGAAAATAATGTCAAATTCTATAGTGTGATCAACACTCATTCCACCAACCATATAGTTAAGGAATTCCAGTGAGAGAATATTTAAGAGAAATAAGTGATCAATCTAACTATTAAAATGGACACAACATGATTCCTCAGTCACCCATGGAACATGAAATGTTGAAGTGAAGAATTGTAAAACACTCCGCTATGGAAAACAAATTCAATTACAAAATACATTCAAAGAAGTGCATTCACTAGAAAATCCTCTTCTAGTGGTCCTTGACTAGAAGAGGACTAATGAACCCCTATAGTAGGTTTTTAACTTAACTTAGGAAATTGCAATTTTATACATCAATGAAAAATGTCTCTGATTACAACTTCTAGTTCTAACCCTAATAATGAAAGATATGGAGTCTACCCTAGATCAAGTTGTATATGAATGTATTTATAATGAGGAGTCATCATATTCCTCAAGACAATTGGGGAATTCCATGACTCATCCAAACTAACCTTCCCCCAAGAGTCACCGACTTCATCGCATCATATCTCTATTATTTTGGTGTGTCATTGAGGAAATAGATTCCTATGCATGCTATCCTCCTTTATTAATTGAATCAATGGGTTATTATAAAATATTTGAATTTTCATATTCCTCTTTGATTAATTGAATAGATGGTTTCCTATAGATCATAGGTCCACCCCCCCCCTAATCAGGCTAGAGAATTGCTTGAAAGAGTGCGTTTCTTGGTTGGGATGAGGTAATGGGTCAAAAATATGCACCCCATTCTCCATTTCATGGGTACCATATGTCAAATAATCTTTCAACTAATTTTATGGTTGTACCATGGGTTGCAGAATCACACAGAATTCTATAGTTTATTCACCTCTCTTGGTTTATAGCTTGGAAAATGCACATAAATGTTGGTGAAAGATAATCGATGCTAATGGAATAAGTAAATGATTATTCTATAGAAAATATGCACTTCACAACAAGTAGAAATATCATTCATAACTCATTAGCAAACCTAATCGTAATACACATCATCAACATACATGAAAACTTAGACATTTCAATGCAAAAATCCATAAAATTATTGTCAAAATAACCATTTGAAAGCAATTAATCAATAAATTGTTAATGGTTACAACAACTTGGTTAGATCAATAGATATTAATCTTAATGGCATAAATTTCCAAGGCTTTTAGGGGGTTAATGGCCATAAAAGGGTAAGCAAAGAGGCCAATTTTGGGGTTCATCATATCCCCCAACTGAATGGTTGCATGCCCTTGTGTAACAAAAAGAGGAAGGGAAATGGTAGGACTACTTGTTGGCTTTCTTTGATCATCTCTCCTATCGTGGAACCTTCATAAAATGTTGTAGAAGTAAACTATGGTTCCTCAATTGTGGATGCATTCTTTAGGTATACATTTGTCTTTATCTCTTCCTCTGTTTTTGCTTCTCCTTATAATTCTTTTTCCTCTATATCTACTTTTTGTGTTACCTTCATTTCTTTCTCTTCCTTTCTTTATTTATGTTATACTACATATAAATATGTGTCTAAATTAAAGTTATTGAGTGCTACTTACCCAATGGTGAGGGGTACTAGTTGACTTCACTATCCTATATCCAATTCAGTAGCTCTTTGTGTTATCGAACATTCATCTTTGAAGTCATACGAAACAAAGTGGGCCATGGCCTCTTTTAGGTGATATCTTGGTATTCTAATGATTTCTCTCCATCTTGTCCTGTCAGAAATAGTATCAGGCTCCCCAAACCCTCTATGATATGAAATAGGATGTAATAGAAGTGGAAACCTGAATCATGATCCTATCCGATTGAATGTGATGTGATGGAGTCCATCAATGTATAATCCAACCTTAAAGACAATTGTATTGAGACCTAACAAGGAATGAGGCACTCTTCTCTATAGATTCTCAGGAAGGTCCATCCATATTGCTTCTCAAAGATACATAGCACTACAAGGTTTTGTTGACGAGTGATATCGATCACTCGTCAACTGGAAGGGAGAGTCCAGTCTGAGGTTGTCTACAGTAACCTAAGCCGTTTGGGGTAATTCACCCTGACGGGTTTTACGACTCCGTTAGCCGATGAGGGGATCTAATCCAAACTACAAAAATTAAAACAGATAATTATTTATTAACAAATACCTGCTATGTACATTTATTGTTCACACATATGACTACAAAATTTGCAAAATGTATAGGTACAAAATTTGCGAGAAATCTTGTGAAACTAATAATTTGGAAGATTAACTAAATCCCCGGGCAAAATTATAAATAATAAAATTCCTAGCAATGATCTACAAAATTCTATCATTCTAATTTAAATTCAAGCCAAACCCACATGAAATAAAAGGACAAATGTGAATGACAACAAATTTTCATTGGAATGAACAAAGCATTTGAACTTTTAATAATAGTTCACATTCATGTAAACAGAAACTCAAATTTAACTAACCTATTGTTGGCCAGTATAAAAGGGATGAACTGGTTGTATTCTTCCTATGTAAAACTTCATCCAACAACCCATCTGTAAAGAAAAATCTTTTGCAAACAACCTGTGAAATACCAAGGTTCTAACAATGTCTGAAGAAAGTAACTTCAACATATAATTGAAACCCCGCTTATGATATATAAAGAAAAACCCATTTAATGTGATCCTTATGAAGATACATGAATCGTTTGTCAAGAAAAAGACAACTTTAGTTGACCCAATGATTGGAACAAGTACAAAACATACAAAGAAATTTGATATATTTTAATACTTGTATCAAAATAACGTTGTCATAAAGATCATAACTTATTGGGACAATAAACTATTAAAATCGAAATGGAGATGATATGAATGAAAATCATAGCCATAATAATGTATGGATAAAATAGAGAAAAGATGAGTTTTACCACACACGATTAATGCAAGAAGAACACGAATCATATGGTCATAGACATTACGTTAAAAACACAACAATATTACTTACAGGAAAAAAGCCTTAAGCAATCTGTAATTCCATATTCTTCTTCTCCAAATTGCATTAGTCCATTATCCCAGAATTTTCACCATGTCTGTAACTCCACATCTATGTCTATTTAAACAGAGTATGGATTGATCCTCATACCAACAAGATAGAGTAGAATCCTTCAAAAATGGAAAACTTTGAACAATATATTATGCAATCTACTCATAATAGAAAAGTTCTAAGTCTGTCCAACAACTTATTCAAAAGTTTGTTGTCATCATAACAAGAAGTTATAACTTGTCCCTTTAACTAATTCCTATGCTAATTAAAACAAAAAGAAATCTTAACATTGTCCAGTTGTCTTCATAATTGTTGTTGATGAGATCTTCCAATCTTCCCCTAACCTATAAAGAAACAATAAAATTAATTAGAATCAATACAAAACGTATTAAAGACTAGCTATAGAATCTCATATTCTATAGCTTGTCTAAATCTCAGATTTTGTAGCTTGTCTAAAAAAAATGACAAAACCAAATCAAATCAAAACAAACAAAACTAATTACAAAGTTAGAATTGACTTTACCAGAAATTACGTGTTTGAAATTGAAGATGTTTGCAAGGTGGATTCTAGAACAATATTGACATTGGTGGATTTTTTGAAAGTGATATTCAAAGATTTTTTTACTCTTTTATTTTCTTGATAAGAATTTAATTTAATTTTATTCATTGATTTCTGATTCTCCCTCTTGAGATCTCTATTATGTCTCTGTACGAAATTATATTTCTCTACCCATAATCTATAGCCACCACAACTTCTAGGATCTAAATTACTCCTTGATAATTTAGCCACCACGAGATTTTTCTGTAACGAAATTACTCCTTGGTAAGTCCTTATATTTATGAATAAATGGGGGGTAAATTGTCAATGAAGTTATAAGGAGCTTGAATCTCGAGCTTTGATTTTCCATCTACATTTTCATAAGGAACCACATGGTATTTGATAACTATGGGATATTTTGGAGTTGCTCCATGCTTAGATTTATTTTTGAGCATTCTAGAAAGTTTACGGCCATTCCCTTGGCATCAAGATTGAATTTTCCCTTCCAATGGACACTATATTATAGTGGGTCAGTATGCAGATTGACCTTGAAGGTACTGAATGTATTTTGTTGTGTTCACAAGATTGCAAAGGCTTGTCCTTTGATTGACCAAGAATCGATTCAAGGGTCTGAGCTTGCACTAGTTCTCTTAGCCTTGCTTTTGAGTTACACAATGAACATGGGAATGAATTAACTGATCAATATGAGGAGAGGGAGAATTTGACTGTTCTGTAACCGTAGACACCTGAAAACTAGTCAAAGGCTATGAGAAATGGTGGATGATTTTACAGAGAATTATATTGAAGTTTTACCCTAACTGCCACATAATTTATGGGAAATTCCTCTTTAGAGAATCACATATATCTATGAAATATCTTCGTTTCTGAAGAAATGGCCCACATGGACAGTAAATGATCCCATTCCGGACATGGGTTTCAGACATTTTTTTCAAACGCTTCACCGTTTTCTCATAATCCATCCCGTGAAAATACCTTTGTTATGCCATTACGGGTAAGTAAAACCTCAGGGCCATTTGGTTCTGCCCTTACTACAGGAGCCATTAATTATGTAGCTAGGTTTATAGACATGATCAACTGGAGGCAGAACATACTAACTTTATGGGAGAGAACATAATGAAGTCATAGCAAAACAAACCAATTAATACCAAACAAGAACATGTCGACATACCTAATCCCAACAGTAGTAGCTAATAGCTCGAAGAATAAAGGATGACACAAACCAATTACCCACTTATATCCTTGATGATTTTACAGATCGCTTGTATGACGAAGGACAAAGGGTTTTAGAATAAAATGACCCATGTTTTCCTTATAATTTGCTATGAACTACTGACCCCAAATCGTGGATCATAATCATATCTCAGTCTTTAAGAGGAATTGGCCAAGGTAAGAGGGCATAATCGAAAGAAATGATGGAGTAATTGAAGTACATGACAATTCCTTCTACTTAGTGTTTGAATTAAACTCTTACAAACCAAACATATTGCTCATAATGCATTCAATCTATGGTCGATTAGCTTAGGAGCATACTATGAAGAATGAAGCACAATAATAGGTTTTAGTACCATTTCAAAATGTTAATTTAAATTTAGGACTTTACCCTAAGCATCTTAGTTATATACTATAAATATCCCTTTTTGAATGAGATTATAATTAGGGCAATTCGACCAATTAACTATAGACCATGATTATATATGCTTGGTGAGATTCAATGAAAGTTTCTTGCGAAGTAACATTGTCTTGATTGAGTCAGAATAGAAATTATAAGAGATGCTGAAATTTCATCCAAGAAAAACGAATTTGTACAAAGATCCACCAAAATGGGTTTACGAGAAGAACCCTTAATTTCATGCATATCAGTGATGAAATTAAGCACAATATAATAACACAAAATAAAAAAAAGTGAAATGACAAATGTTTATACAAACCAAGCAAAATTTGCAAAGAGTCTATCAATCCGATGAAGGCAACATACCAGGCAGTGAGAAATTTTATAGATAACTCTGCATCTCAAGGTAAAATAACAGGGTTCTAGTTGGGGCAGCCAACAAATGGCGACTCATTGGGAGAAGCAATTATCTCTACATTGATTCAAAACATACCACTAGGAGGAATAACGGTAAGAGGTACCAAGTGGTCAGATCTTCATATTTCTTTAAGAAAATTCCTTATTTGATCTATATAGCACTGTTATCAGTTCTGTAGACATATATAGATAAATGTTACCAAAGTTCATGGTTTTGAGAGGGAGTATCTTGTGAAGAGTTAAAATCTGAATGATTGTTTCACGAATGGGTCATGAGAGTTTTGAGAAGGGATTTCAATACTACAGGCAGAACCACTACTGCCAGTAGGAGTCCATAGCCTCGACAAGGTTTCCTTTTAACCTATATGAGCGCTTTGATCCCATCAAATAGTTTAAGCACACATGATTGATTATTCCTGGAATCATTAAGTTTTATTCTTTTGGTAGTTTGGTGACTAACTAAAAGTCCATGCTCTGGCTTGGTGACCAGTTAGCAGCAGTGTCATCCACAAAAATATACGAAGGTGAGCAAGTCAGCTCGTGATGAGACCTCTTGTCCTTCAATTGGGAAGACTGAAGGCCACTACCCTGGCTTGGTGACCATAAATGGTAATGTCGCTTCTGTAAATTTTCAATTGTCATGATGGATTGACTCGTGATGAGACCTTCCAACCCTCAATTAGAAACTTTATTCTTTATTATTTTAAACACACATGTGATCCGATCACAGAATTTGATTTTAATCTATGAATAATAGATTATCTAGAAGATGGGGAAGCAAATATATAATGTCCCTTAAGGACTAGGATGGCATAAAAAGTATGATAATAGCAATGATAACCAAAGATTACTCCACAATTCCTTACAACAATGTTGAAGGGAAAGAAGAATGGTAACAATCAAATTAAAAATTGTCTATCAGAGCTAAGATATATTTTATTTCAAGACCATATCTGGACTATCTTGGGTTATTTGGAAAACCAACAAATAGTACAATCTTTTGAATATATTTTTCTCATGTTGATCAATCTTGAACAACAAAGAACTAAACTAGAAAGACAAACAAACAAAGATAGGGAGAGATTTACTGAAAAACAAAAAAAAGGAAACAACACACAAAAGCCAAATCAGATCAGATTCTATTGAAAGAATTCAAAACCATAATCCAAAATGAACTGATCAAAACAATAGAAATCAAACTTCAATATAAAAATAATTTGACCTAAAACAAAACTAGGCCAACATCTCATTGAGAATCACGGTCAAAAGGAAGAACTATAAGGTTCAGATTTTTGTACATAGACAAGTTCTTTATCTTAAGATAGTGATGCATGAGATGTTTATTTGACCAAGATTATTCAAAAAATCCTTAAATCAAGATAGTTGCAGTCATGTGCAGTGGTAGACCATGTTTACGGAGTATCAGGTTAGGGTATAATTATTATGAATTTACAGTTCAACTTCCCTTATCTCTTTACTCTCCCTTTTAAAATTCTCATGTATCATACTGTTTACAAATGTTTCGTAATGATCGTACATCATTGGAAAATAAATATTTAATGAAAAGCAAAGAGAAAGGATTAAAGTGGACTCCTATCATAGTATTCAGATGATGATTCTCCTGGTGCATCCACGTCTTTTCATAAACGCATTATTAAAAAAGAAAGTGTGAGAAAGAAAGACAAAAGGGAACCTACCCTAAACTAATGCATAAATCAAAACACTAAGTATAATGGTATTTCCAGTGCAGCCACAAAAGCACCCTCAATCCCACGAGGCACACAAAATCAAAGGTCAGAATAAGAAGTGGACATACGTGAAAATACAAAATAAATATGTCATACTTACGTACTAGATATTCATTTAGAAACACAATAAGCATAACCTTACCATTATTTCGGAGATTTCTGATATATGAATCCTCCAACCAATCTGCAATTCTATCATGATATGGATTACAAAGGTATGGAAGAATCTAAATGAGATGTGAAAACTTGTCAAAATTATGGGGACCTGACATAACCATCAACCAAGACTGAAGTGCCTCATTCTCCTGACAATTCTTCATCTGTTCATAAATTTCTTCGCATGGAGGATATGGAAAAAACACATCATGCTTACCTCCAAGATTTTCGATAAGAAATAAAGTAAGCGCAACTTTTCCTGTACTCTGAAAATTATTTTGATATGAATCCTCAAGCCAATCTGGGATCCAATCATGATATGTGCAGTAGAATTGTTTGAAAGAATATACATAATTGTAATGGAAATAATCTTGTAAAAGAATCTTAGTATAATCTATTTTAGAGATTACATCAAAATAATGATAACTTATCATAGTTTTAATTTTGAAAGGCAATGTCTCATTCCTTTGATAATTTTCAATGACATGATATACTTCACAATCAATAAGTTGAGATGAACCAACTAGATCAACCGATTTTTTGCAATTAATACCGTGATGATAACCAACAACAATACTTGATTGATTATAATATTCAAACTCAAATAATTAATTATGATAAAAATAAGATTCTTCCTTAAACATAAATTGAGATAAACCAAAAGAAGATGTAATTTGAAACCTATTTAAATCATTTCTTAATTCTCTTGCAGATAGGTGATCAAAAGAAGTAATTGGTCCATGGAAATAACTATTCTCTCCTTTATCTTCTATATGAAATTCATTATTGATTTGTACATGATTATAATTTAATAATGCAAAACTATATTTAGAATGATCTGAAACATGCGACTGCATAGAATAGTCATCAAATATATCGGGGTACAACGAATAATATGTAGAAGAGTTAGGAAGATAAGATGCATCTCTTAAAGTGACATGCATATATGATTTCAAATATGGGTTTGTTTCTTCTCCTAGTATAAATTGATCGACCACCATTGTATGCTCTCCTGGAATATCTGAACATGAATTATTAAAAACATGTTCATTATGAAAGGGTAGACGTGACAACAAATCAAAAGAATCATGACAATTGGATGATTCAAGAATAAGTGGGGGATTAATAGTTTGAATAATGATGGCATCTCCCAATAGTTGATCTTGAACTTGTTCAAATGAATTAGGAGAAGATTTATTGATAACATAATCACAAATATCAGATTCAATTTCTTTCTCTTTTGAAATAGTTGTAGTGTCTTGGATAGTATGACCACTGTCTTTATTTAAAGCTTATTTATCATTAGAAGAAGACATTGAAGCATTATCAAGAGGGACAATTGCATCTTTCAAGATATCATGTTGCTCATAATCTAACAAAATTAAAGAAGTTGGCAAACAATGTCGTGTTTCTACAACTCATAAGTTTTCAAGATTATCATGAAAGTTGAAATCAACCCGTGAATGAATATTAATGCCTAATTCAGATTTGTTAACAATTAATTGATATTGTTTGTCTGAGAGAGAGATGATATATTGAAACCATTCATCAATAAGAGACATTTCTTTCAAAGGGAATCTAGTACAAAAATGTATGAGCCTAATTGCAAAATCTTCTAATGATTCATCATTTTATTTCCTAAGACAATTCAATTCCTCACCTAATCTATCATAATCAAAATTNCTTTCTTTATTTATGTTATACTACATATAAATATGTGTCTAAATTAAAGTTATTGAGTGCTACTTACCCAATGGTGAGGGGTACTAGTTGACTTCACTATCCTATATCCAATTCAATAGCTCTTTGTGTTATCGAACATTCATTTTTGAAGTCATATGAAACAAAGTGGGCCATGGCCTCTTTTAGGTGATATCTTGGTATTCTAATGATTTCTCTCCATCTTGTTCTGTCAAAAATAGTATCAGGCTCCCCAAAGCCTCTATGATATGAAATAGGATGTAATAGAAGTGGAAACCTAAATCATGATCCTATCCAATTGAACGTGATGTGATGGAGTCCATCAATGTATAATCCAACCTTAAAGACAATTGTCTTGAGACCTAACAAGGAATGAGGTGCTCTTCTCTGTAGCCTCTCAGGAAGGTCCATCCATATTTCTTTCTCAAAGATACATAGCACTACAAGGTTGTGTTGATGAGTGATATCGATCACTCGTCAACTGGAAGGGAGAGTCCAATATGAGGTTGTCTACAGTAACCTAAGCCATTTGGGGTAACTCACCCTGACGGGTTTTACGACTTCGTTAGCCGATGAGGGGATCTAATCCAAACTACAAAAATTAAAACAAATAATTATTTATTAATAAATACCTACTATGTACATTTATTGTTCACACATATGACTACAAAATTTACAAAATGTATAGGTACACGATTTGCGAGAAATCTCATGAAACTAATAATTTGGAAGATAAACTAAATCCCTGGGAAAAATTATAAATAATAAAATTCCTAGCAATGATCTACAAAATTCTATCAATCTAATTTAAATTCAAGCCAAACCCACATGAAATAAAAGGACAAATGTGAATGACAACAATTTTTCGTTGGAATGAACAAAGCATTCAAACTTTTAATAATAGTTCACATTCATGTAAACATAAACTCAAATTTAACTAACCTATTGTTGGCCAACATAAAAGGGATGAACTGGTTGTATTCTTCCTATGTAAAACTTCATCCAACAGCCTATTTGCAAAGAAAAATCTTTTGCAAACAACCTGTGAAATACCAAGGTTCTAACAATGTCCGAAGAAAGTAACTTCAACAGATAATTGAAACCCCGCTTATGATATAGAAAGAAAAACCCATTTAATGTGATCCTTATGAAGACACATGAAACGTTTGTCAAGAAAAAGACAACTTTAGTTGACCCAATGATCGGAACAAGTACAGAACATACAAAGAAATTTGATATATTTTAATACTTGCATCAAAATAACGTTGTCATAAAGATCATAACTTATTGGGACAATAAACTACTAAAATCGAAATGGAGATGATATGAATGAAAATCATAGCCATAATAATGTATGGATAAAATAGAGAAAAGATGAGTTTTACCACACACGATTAATGCAAGAAGAACATGAATCATATGGTCATAGACATTACGTTAAAAACACAACAATATTACTTACAGGAAAAAAGACTTAAGCAATCTGTAATTCCATATTCTTCTTCTCCAAATTGCATTAGTCCATTATCCCAAAATTTTCACCATGTCTGTAACTCCACATCTATGTCTATTTAAACAGAGTATGGATCGATCCTCATACCAACAAGATAGAGTAGAATCCTTCAAAAATGGAAAACTTTGAACAATATATTATGCAGTCTACTCATAATAGAAAAGTTCTAAGTCTGTCCAACAACTTATTCAAAAGTTTGTTGTCATCATAACAATAAGCTATAACTTGTCCCTTTAACTAATTCCTATGCTAATTAAAACAAAAAGAAATATTAACATCGTCCAGTTGTCTTCATAATTGTTGTTGATGAGATCTTCCAATCTTCCCCTAATCTATAAACAAACAATAAAATTAATTAGAATCAATACAAAACGTATTAAAGACTAGCTACAAAATCTCAGATTCTGTAGCTTGTCTAAATCTCAGATTTTGTAGCTTGTTTAAAAAAAATGACAAAACCAAATCAAATCGAAACAAACAAAACTAATTACAAAGTTAGAATTGACTTTACTAGAAATTACGTGTTTGAAATTGAAGATGTGTGCAAGGTGGATTCCTGAACAATATTGACATTGGTGGATTTTTTGAAAGTGATATTCAGAGAATTTTTTACTCTTTTATTTTCATGATAAGAGTTTAATTTAATTTTATTCATTGATTTCTGATTCTCCCTCTTGAGATCTCTATTATGTCTCTGTACCAAATGATATTTCTCTACCCATAATCTATAGCCACCACAACTTCTAGGATCTAAATTTGTTTTACAATGTTGATGATCACTGTCACAGGATTTTTCTGTAACGAAATTACTCCTTGGTAAGTCCTTATATTTATGAAGAAATGGGGGGGTAAATTGTCAACGAAGTTATAAGGAGCTTGAGTCTCGAGCTTTGATTTTCCATCTACATTTTCATAAGGAACCACATGGTATTTGATAACTATGGGATATTTTGGAGCTGCTCCATGCTTAGATTTATTTTTGAGCATTCTAGAAAGTTTACGGCCCATTCCCTTGGCATCAAGATCGACTTTTCCCTTCCAATGGACTTGATATTATAGTGGATCAGTATGCAAATTGGCCTTTGAAGAGACTGAATGTATTTTGTTGTGTTCACAAGATTGCAAAGGCTTGTTCTTTGATTGACCAAGAATCGATTCAAGGGTCTGAGCTTGCACTAGTTCTCTTAGCCTTGCTTTTGAGTTACACAATGAACATGGGAATGAATTAATTGATCAATATGAGTTGAGGGAGAATCTGACTGTTCTGTAACCGTAGACACCTGAAAACTAGTCGAAGGCTATGAGAAATGGTGGATGATTTTACAAAGAATTATACTGAAGTTTTACCCTAACTGCCACATAATTTATATGAAATTCCTCTTTAGAGAATCACATATATCTATGAAATATCTTTGTTTATGAAGAAATGGCCCACATGGACAGTAAATGATCCCATTCCGGACATGGGTTTCAGACATTTTTTTCAAACACTTCACCGTTTTCTCATAATCCATCCCGCGAAAATACCTTTGTTATGCCATTACGGGTAAGTAAAACCTCAGGGCCATTTGGTTCTGCCCTTACTACAGGAGCCATTAATTCTGTAGCTAGGTTTATAGACATGATAAATTGGAGGGAGAACATACTAACTTTATGGGAGAGAATATAATGAAGTCATAGCAAAACAAACCAATTAATACCAAACAAGAACATGCCAACATACCTAATCCCAACAGTAGTAGCTAACAACTCGAAGAACAAAGGATGACATGAACCAATTACCCACTTATATCCTTGATGATTTTCCAAATCGCTTGTATGACGAAGGACAAAGGGTTTTAGAATAAAATGACCCATGTTTGCCTTATAATTTGCCATGAACTACTGACCCCAAATCGTGGATCATAATCATATCATAGTCTTTAAGAGGAATTGGCCAAGGTAAGAGGGCATAATCGAAAGAAATGATGGAGTAATTGAAGTACATGGCAATTCCTTCTACTTAGTGTTTGAATTAAACTCTTACAAACCAAACATATTGCTCATAATGCATTCAATCTATGGTCGATTAGCTTAGGAACATACTATGAAGAATGAAGCACATAATAGGTTTTAGTATCATTTCAAAATGTTAATTTAAATTTAGGACTTTACCCTAAGCATCTTAGTTATATACTATAAATATCCCTTTTTGAATGAGATTGTAATTAGGGCAATTCAAACAATTAACTATAGACCATGATTATATATGCTTGGTGAGATTCAATGAAAGTTTCTTGCGAAGTAACATTGTCTTGATTGAGTCAGAATAGAAATTATAAGAGAGGTTGAAATTTCATCCAAGAAAAATGAATTTGTATAAAGATCCACCAAAATGGGTTCACGAGAAGAACCCTTAATTTCATGCATATCAGTCATGAAATTAAGCACAATATAATAATACAAAATAAAAAAAGTGAAATGACAAATGTTTATACAAACCAAGCAAAATTTGCAAAGAGTCTATCAATCCGATGAAGGAAACATACTAGGTAGTGAGAAATTTTCTAGATAACTCTGCATCTCAAGGTAAAATAACAGGGTGTTAGTTGGGGCAGCCAACAACTGGCGACTCACTGGGAGAAGCAGTTATCTTTGCATTGATTCAAAACATATCACCAAGAGGAATAATGGTAAGAGGTACAAAGTGGTCAGATGTTCATATTTATTTAAGAAAATTCCTTATTTGATCTATATAACACTGTTATCAGTTCTGTAGACATATATAGATAGATGCTACCAAAGTTCATGGTTTTGAGAGGAAGTATCTTGTGAAGAGTTAAAATTTGAATGATTGTTTCACCAATGGGTCATAAGAGTTTTGAGAAGGGATTTCAATACTACAGGCAGAACCACTGCTACTAGTAGGAATCCATAGCCTCGACAAGGTTTCCTTTTAACCTATATGAGTGCTTTGATCCCATCAAATAGTTTAAGCACACATGATTGATTATTCCTAGAATCATTAAGTTTTATTCTTTTGGCAGTTTGGTGACTAACTAAAAGTCCATGCTCTGGCTTGGTGACCAGTTAGCAGCAGTGTCATCCACAAAAATATACGGAGGTGAGCAAGTCAGCTCGTGATGAGACCTCTTGTCCTTCAATTGGGAATACTGAAGGCCACTACGCTGGCTTGGTGACCAGAAATGGTAATGTCACTTCTGTAAATTTTCAATTGTCATGATGGATCGACTCGTGATGAGACCTTCCAACCCTCAATTATAAACTTTATGCTTTATTATTTTAAACACACATGTGATCCGATCACAGAATTTGATTTTAATCTACGAATAAGATATTATCTATAAGATGGGGAAGCAAATATATAATGTCCCTTAAATACTAGGATGGCATAAAAAGTATGACAATAGCCATGATAACCAAAGATTACTCCACAATTCCTTACAAGAATGTTGAAGGGAAAGAAGAATGGTAACAATCAAATTAAAAATTGTCTATCAGAGCTAAGATAGATTTTATTTCAAGACCATATCTGGACTATCTTAGGTTATTTGGAAAACTGACAAGTAGTACAATCTTTTGAATAGATTTTTCTCATGTTGATCAATCTTGAACAACAAAGAACTAAACCAGAAAGATAAACAAACAAAGATAGGGAGAGATTTACTGAAAAGCAAAAGAAAGGAAACAACACACAAAATCCAAACCAGATCAGATTCTATTGAAATCATTCAAAACCATAATCCAAAACGAACTGATCAAAACAATAGAAATCGAACTTCAATATAAAAATAATTTGACCCAAAACAAAACTAGGCCAACATCTCATTGAGAATGACGGTCAAAAGGAAGAACTATAAGGTTCAGAGTTTTGTACATAGACATGTTCTTTATCTTAAGATAGTGATGCATGAGATGTTTATTTGACCAATATTATTCGAAAAATCCTTAAATCAAGATGGTTGCAGTCATGTGCAGTGGTAGACCATGTTTGCGGAGTATCAGGTCAGGGTAGAATTATTATGAATTTACAGTTCAACTTCCCTTATCTCTTTACTCTCCCTTTTAAAATTCTCATGTATCATACTGTTTACAAATATTTCGTAATGATCGTACATCTTTGGAAAATAAATATTTAATGAAAATCCAAGAGAAAGGATTAAAGTGGACCCCTATCATAGTATTCAGATGATGATTCTCCTGGTGCATCCACGTGTTTTCATAACCGCATTATTAAAAAAGAAAGTGTGAGAAAGAAAGACAAAATGGAACCTTCCCTAAACTAATGCATAAATCAAAACACTAAGTATAATGGTATTTCTAGTGCATCCACAAAAGCACCCTCAATCCCGCAAGGCACAAAAAATCGAAGGTCAGAATAAGAAGTGGAAATATGTGAAAATACAAAATAAATATGTCATACTTACGTACTAGATATTCATTTAGAAACACAATAAGCATAACCTTACCATTCTTTCAGAGATTTTTGATATATGAATCCTCCAACCAATCTGCAATTCTGTCATGATATGGATTACAAAGGTATGGAAGAATCTAAATGAGATGTGAAAACTTGTCAAAATTATGGGGACCTGACATAACCATCAACCAAGACCGAAGTGCCTCATTCTCCTGACAATTCTTCATTTGTTCATAAATTTCTTCGCATGGAGGATATGGAAAAAACACGTCATGCTTACCTCCAAGATTTTCGATAAGAAATAAAGTAAGCACAACTTTTCTTGTATTCTGAAAATTATTTTGATATGAATCCTCAAGCCAATCTACGATCCAATCATGATATGTGTAGTAGAATTGTTCGAAAGAATATACACAATTGTAATGGAAATAATCTTGTAAAAGAATCTTAGTATGATCTATTTTAAAGATTACATCAAAATAATGAGAACTTATCATAGTTTTAATTTTGAAAAGCAGTGTCTCATTCCTTTGATAATTTTCAATGACACGATATACTTCACAATCAATAAGCTGAGATGAACCAACTAGATCAACCGATTTTTTGCAATTAATACCGTGATGATAACCAACAATAGTACTTGATTGATTATAATATTCAAACTCAAATAATTAATTATGATAAAAATAAGATTCTTCCTTAAACATAAATTGAGATAAATCAAAAGAAGATGTAATTTGAAACCTATTTGAATCATTTCTTAATTCTCTTGGAGATAAGTGATCAAAAGAAGTAATTGGTCCATGGAAATAACTATTCTCTCCTTTATCTTCTATATGAAATTCATTATTGATTTGTACCTGATTATAATTTAATAATGCAAAACTATATTCAAAATGATCTGAAACATGCGACTGCATAGAATAGTCATCAAATATATCAGGGTACACCGAATAATATGTAGAAGGGTTAGGAAGATAAAATGCATCTCTTAAAGTAACATGCATATATGATTTCAAATATGGGTTTGTTTCTTCTCCTAGTATAAATTGATCGACCACCATTGTATGCTCTCCTAGAATATCTGAACATGAATTATTAAAAACATGTTCATTATGAAAGGGTAGACGTGACAACAAATCAAAAGAATTATGACAATTGGATGATTCAAGAATAAGTGGGGGATTAATGGTTTGAATAATGATGGCATCTCCCAATAGTTGATCCTGAACTTGTTCAAATGAATTAGGAGAAGATTTATTGATAACATAATCACAAATATCAGATTCAATTTCTTTCTCTTTTGAAATAGTTGTAGTGTCTTGGATAGTATGACCACTGTCTTTATTTAAAGCTTATTTATCATTAGAAGAAGACATTGAAGCATTATCAAGAGGGACAATTGCATCTTTCAAGATATCATGTTGCTCATAATCTAACAAAATTAAAGAAGTTGGCAAACAATGTCGTGTTTCTACAACTCATAAGTTTTCAAGATTATCATGAAAGTTGAAATCAACCCGTGAATGAATATTAATGCCTAATTCAGATTTGTTAACAATTAATTGATATTGTTTGTCTGAGAGAGAGATGATATATTGAAACCATTCATCAATAAGAGACATTTCTTTCAAAGGGAATCTAGTACAAAAATGTATGAGCCTAATTGCAAAATCTTCTAATGATTCATCATTTTATTTCCTAAGACAATTCAATTCCTCACCTAATCTATCATAATCAAAATT
>JZKD02S2279612.1:17744-34998 GCA_000966675.3 Picea glauca
TACATTCATTGGAAGCACCAACTTCCTTTGTTTTCCAGCTGCAACTGGAAGGAGGCTCCAACCCCCTAGTTTCTTAGGCTACAACCTGAGGGAAGCTCCAACTCCCAAATTCTCTAGCTACAACCATAAGGAGGCTACAACCCCCTATGTTCTCCAACTACAACTGGAAGGTGGCTACAACCACCTGTCCTTGCCCCGTCCAACCGCCCTAACGTATAAGTAAAATGATGGAACCATTGTCACACTATCATTGTGAGATATATTGTTGTAAACCTGTACCAATAAACCTACACCAAAACACATGTACCAATAACCTGAACCATGTATCAACCATGCATCAACATGTACCTCAACCTGTAATCAACCTATACCATAAACAAGTACATCAACCATGCACCAACCTGTACCAAACAACCAGTAATCAAATTGTACCATAAAAAAGTGCATCAACCATGCACCAACCTATACCTCAACCTGCAAAACTTCATTAACTTTAACAACAAGAGACTAGCATTTTCATCAAACTTTACTTTAGTCTCACATTATTAGTTTTGGATTAGTCAACAACCCTAACTTGAAATAATCATAACTATGTACCTGTAATGAATAAAGATCTGAAAATAGTACACAATGTTCTTCATTGTGTTTTGTGCAATTCCTCCAGGTGTCACTACTTGAAACCTCTCAGAAAAGGAGTTATAGCAAAAATGGCATACCTTGTTGAATTATGGCTTATTCTAGAGAGCGAACTTGTAGAGCATGCCCCGCACAGAATATTTGTTGTATGGATCTAAAAATTTTACATAGAATACTAAATACTGTACTCTAACCAACATATTTGGTTTGACTAAATTTGGATCTTTTATGAAGAAGTTATGACGTTTTTACCCAAAACACATGTTTTGGACTAGTTTCGGGACAAGCCACAAACCCTATTTTCCACAGAGTGTAACTCCAAAAATACAACGACCCACAAGCTGAAATTTGTACCACGGCTACTTGTATATGTTTTCTCAATGGACTCCCAATTTCATGGTCTGAATCATTTTAAAAAAAAAATTATTGCAAAAATGGTGAGATGACCTGTAAATAACATACCTTAGAAAGCATCATCAAAAGAATTTATCCTCCCTTGAATTTTGGCCTTGTTACTTCACCTTCCCTCTGAAATTCGGCTTAGATATCCTTTGGTTACCTCAATCACCTGTAGATATTCAATATGCTCAAGTGTGATTAAAATAAGAGAGCCTTGCCTCTTATTTATACTCTTCAAGTAGCTTCCTTAGAAGCATCTTCTAGGCCACTTTGTCCACATAGCCACTTTATCCACATAGTCACCTATGTCCAACTTTGCCCAATTTGCCACTTGTCCATGTATCCAATAGCCACTTGACCACTTAACCCATTTTCCTCATTTTAGGGTTAACCTTCTTATAACGACTTTCCATAATTAGAAAGTTCTCTATTTACTTTATTATTTAAATAATCCTCCTTGACTTTGTCGCTTCACTTTATTATTTAAATAATACTCTTTGATTTTGTCACTTCACTTTATTATTTAAATAATCCTCTTTGACTTTGTCACTTCACTTTATTATTTAAATAAACTTCTTTGACTTTGTCACTTCACTTTATTATTTAAATAATTTCTTCTTTGCAAGCACTTTGACTTCTTTGACCTTTTGGGGTTTCAAGCCAATCATATGAGGGTCTTTCAACTTCGTAAGGCCGTAACTCTCAAACCATGAGGAGTTATGTGACATTCCACATACCGTCGAAAATGGCATGACATGTACTATCCATCTAGAATAGTCTTACCTGCAAATATATCAAAACTCATACCATTATACATCAAACAAACTTGGCTCCATTACCCAAACCTTTGTGCTACCAGAATTTGCTACCGGACTTTCTTCAAGGGTTGACATCAATGAAAACCAACCCAATTAATCAACATGTACACCAATGGAAATACTTGTTGTATTTGTTGAAGTATTGACTAGTTGTGAGCCTAAGGACTACATAAGCAAGATGGTTGTTATCAGCCATAATCTATGTATCTTATGAATGAAAATGAGGATTAGTTAGAATGTGATAAGTAAGGAAATTTATAACCAAGAGGTATTAAATCCAACATGTAGACGTTATGATCTTGCATATGTGAGAGTAGATTTCAAATCTTGTTTTTCTTAAATTTCCCATCAACACTATGAATGATTGAGCCTTTAATTTAATTCCTTGATAAGACATCTTATCAATCCTGTGGCATGAAACTTTTTTTCTATGGGCTAGGTGTTATCCCTTCTTGTGATGCAAATAGTCTTGACAAAACCCAATGCTTTGATGTAACTAGACTCTAACCCTAGGATTCATAGTTCGATGGTGCACTAGACTTCTTGTTTTTCATTATTCAAAAGTTTCTAACCTTTTGTATTAGACTATTTCCTTGGAAAGTGAGATGTCCCCCTCCCCTCCCTTGACCACAAAGGTGTGGTATACTTGTAAAAAAATGAAATTGACACAACCTTGTAAAAAGAAAAGGATTGACATAATACTAATAATATCAACCTACTAAGCATTGTGTTGTATTGGGATGGCTATGTTTTTTAGATTAGATACCAAATGAAAGATATAGAACGAAAAGTATAATGAAATCTCCTCTCATATATGAGTAGAAAAAAGTTCTATTGTGGGGATTGGTGAAGGGCTTCACNTTCACTTTATTATTTAAATAATCCTCTTTGACTTTGTCACTTCACTTTATTATTTAAATAATCTTATTTGACTTTGTCACTTCACTTTATTATTTAAATAATTTCTTCTTTGCAAACACTTTGACTTCTTTGACCTTTCGGGGTTTCAAGCCAATCATATGAGGGTCCTTCAATTGCGTAAGGCCGTAACTCTCAAACCATGAGGAGTTATGTGATTTCCACATACCGTCGAAAATGGCATGACATGTACTATCCATCTAGAATAGTCTTACCTGCAAATATATCAAAACTCATACCATTATACATAAAACAAACTTGGCTCCATTACCCAAACCTTTGTGCTACCAGAATTCGCTACCGGACTTTCTACAAGGGTTGACATCAATGACAACCAACCCAATTAATCAACATGTACACCAATGGAAATACTTGTATTTGTTAAAGTATTGACTAGTTGTGAGCCTAAGGACTACATAAGCAAGATGGTTGTTATCAACCATAATCTATGTATCTTATGAATGAAAATGAGGATTAGTTAGAATGTGACAAGTAAGGAAATTTATAACCATGAGGTATTAAATCCAACACGTAGACGTTATGATCTTGCATATGTGAGAGTAGATTTCAAATCTTGTTTTTCTTAAATTTCCCATCAACACTATGAATGATTGAGATTTTAATTTAATTGCTTGATAAGACATCTTATCAATCCTGTGGCATGAAACTTTTTTTCTATGGGCTAGGTGTTATCCCTTCTTGTGATGCAAATAGTCTTGACAAAACCCAATGCTTTGATGTAACTAGACTCTAACCCTAGGATTCATAGTTCGATGGTGCGCTAGACTTCTTGTTTTTCATTATTCAAAAGTTTCTAACCTTTTGTATTAGACTATTTCCTTGGAATGTGAGATGTCCCCCTCCCCTCCCTTGACCACAAAGGTGTGGTATACTTGTAAAAAAAATGCAATTGACACAACCTTGTAAAAAGAAAAGGATTGACATTATACTAATAATATCAACCTACTAAGCATTGTGCTCAATTGGGATGACTATGTTTTTTAGATTAGATACCAAATGAAAGATATAGAACGAAAAGTATAATGCAATCTCTTCTCATATATGAGTAGAAAAAAGTTCTATTGTGGGGATTGGTGAAGGGCTTCACGTGGGCACCATTCAACCAGTCCTACCATTCCTTTCCATCTAGTTGAGCTAATTTGACCATGCTAGATTCTATTATCTATACAATTATGAAGGGTCCTAACCAGTGTAGTTTTAGCTTTTGTAGGTGCCTTATGAACTTATCATTTTATAGTAGGACCAAGTCTCTTTTTTCAAAGGTTTTATTTTTTATGTGGTGGTCATGCCATGCTTTTTTCCTTACCTTCTAGACCTTTAGGTTAAATTAAGTTAGAAATCTATCTTCTTCCAACTTTAGAAGTTTGGTGAAGTCTCTCTTGTAAACACTCATCATCCAGCATACAAGTAATATCTATTATTAGCAAGTTGGGGACTAGGAATTTCATGGGCATCATTGCCTATTTGAAATATACTAGATTAAAAAGAGTATGTTTGTTGACTTATTTTTATGTTGTTGTTGTATGCCAACAACATAAATGATGTATGCTCATCCCAATATTCTTTGTTGATTGGGTAGATTTTGGTAAGCCCACGTTCCAGTATTTTATTAAAAGACTCCACTATTTTGTTGACTCGTGGAAATGCTTGCCTTGGTCATTATTTAGGCTTCATGGAAAATCAAATCATGTGATTATAATAAAAAATGAATATGATTGTAGTGTCGATAGAATAATCTAGTTTGGAATTGCTTCTACCATATTGTCAAGTAATGTGATAATATACATTGCACTTGAATGGTAAGAAAGATGGTTGATTGGTCCTATACTACCAATGACCCATTTTTCAAAAGGTTGAAGGGACAACACTAGGTGTACTGGTAGTTGGTCTCTTCAAGATTGATTTATAATTTGTTGGCAAACATCACATGCTTTTGCATATTCCTTGGAATATTTATATATGGTTGGTCAACATAGAATTTCTTGTACGACCTTTCAAGTCTCGATCTTCCCTCCACAATGTCCTTCTATGATCCTAATATGAAACTCCCAAAGGATGTTTGGATGTTCATGGTCTAGGACAGAATGTTGGATGATGTCATATGTATTAAGTTTATAAATGTGTCCGCAATAAGATGATAATCAAATTATCTAATGACCAACTATTTATTTGGTATGTGTGTGTATTCTTATAGTGCAACTAGGCTAGAACGAGTGTGATTTCCTCGAGATAATCCAGGATAGTTTCTATGCTTAATAAATTTGTGTTGGGAAATCTATCATTTATTGAAACTCTTCATTCCCCACACTTTATGTAAGATAGAAAATTTGTCTTAGTGTTGTGATTCCCTAGTTTAACCATAACTTCAAAGTTCAATTCTTGGAAAAGTAGAAGCCATCAACAGATGTGTCCTTCTAGAATTGGTTTAATGACTAAGTACTTGAGTGTTGAGTTGTCTGTATAAAATTTGAAGTGGCCACCCAATAGTTAATGACAAAATGTTTGTAGGGAATATACCATAGAGATCCCTTCCCTCTCAGTTGTTGTGTAGATACATTCAACTCATGAAATCTTGTGATTGGGAGAGTAGATTGGATGGTCCAAGTTTCCTTTCTTAGGTTGTTGAAAACACTTCCCTTAGTGGTATTATTGATGCAACTACATATACATTGAATTTAAGGGACCAATTAATAGAAGAAATTAACATATTTTTCTTAAGAGTGTTGATAGACGCCTGACATTTTGGTTTCCACTTTTAAGTCTTTGATTTATTTAGCAATCTTCCCATTGGATCTATAATTGAGGCATAGTTTCTGATGAACCACCTATAGTAGCCTATATTCCCCAAGGTTGATTTTAAGGTATGGAAATTTTCTAGGGCAGGTATATTAGCAATTACTTCATATTTGCTTGATTGATTAGTATACCATTTCGATAGACCACATGATCAAGGAATACTCCAAATCAAGTGTAGAATATGCATTTATTTAGGTTTATGGAGATTTGCAATTATTTACATATTTCAAACATTAGGCACAACATAGAAACATGATCTTTTAATAGATCAGAGACCATCCAGACATCCATACATACTTCTAAGAACTTGTGAATGTAGTCCCTAAAGGATATTATGAATTTTTTTTAGAATACAAATAGTGCATTCTTCATTCTGAATGGCTTGGTGTTGTATATGTATAATCCCCGTTCGATTGTCAATTTTTTTTTCTTCTTATCAACTTCAAAAATTACAACTTAATGATATCCTAAGAAGCCGCCCACCAATAAATGAGTAGTCCTCCTTTCCTATGACATGATCTAATAGTTCATCACTAAATGGTGTTGGGAATAGATTTTGGATGAAAGTTGCATTCATCCCTTAGAAATCCACACATACTCTAATCTCCCATTATCCCTTTTTCTTGTACAAGATGACTATGGGGCTTGTCTCACATACTTCTTCCACTAGGAAGATCGATCTTGTTGTAAATTTATCGAACTCCTCCTTCACTTTTTGTTCAACTCACACGTTTATCATATATTACCTCTTTTTAATTGGTTTGGCATTTGGTTTTAATTCTATTTTCATTTCTCCTAATTTTCCCTTTATTCCCTCCAACTATATAAAATTTTGAGGGAACAACTTGGTGTTCTCCCTTATCAGTGTTTCTACCTCTTGAATTGTCTTGTCATCCAAATAATCACTTACTAGGGCCATTCTTGGTGTTTCTTCTGAGTCAATGTTTAGTTTCTTTACCTTTAATTGTTCCTAGTATATCTTTCAATACAATCCATTTGTTTTATCCCTGGAAAATGTTTCTCCTTTTGCTTCCTTAAATGTAAGATGGTACAACTAATCCATACCATTGCCATTAACATCTCTTTCCCAATTTTGTGACAATATTTTGACTTCTACATGTTTTCCTCACTTTCTTTTGCTATGATTGAGCATTGATGCTTCAAGCATACTTGTGTTGTTGGTTTTCCTTTCTTTCTTTCAAACAATAATGCCTTGATACCTCTTAGTGCAGTAGTAAGGTTTGGATTCTTACAAGTAAAAGACAAATATGTATAGAAGGAGGTCGAAATTGTAGACCATGTATTTGTCTACCTATTAAATATTTATGCATGTACCAAGTTCTAGGGACTAGGTTGAGAGTGTATAGAAATTTGTATAGCCAAAATTTCTTAGGATGTCCTTGCATCCATTACTTGGTGTAGTTTTGCACATGGATTTTGAAAGAAGCATGAACTCTACCCCCTCACTAAAAGGCCATCACCCCAAGTCCTATGGAATGAATGCATATCTTATGAAAGGACAAATCAAATGTCAAAAGCCAAAAGAGGTTAAAGCTATAAAGAAAAGGAAAACAGGGGTTTGGAAAGACACGATGCCAAGGAAAGGCTACCTCGTTGCTTAAGCACTCCCTCTACATGAGGATGACTATTATACATGGACTTGCATGTCGATGATATCCACCCCATGAAGTCAACCCTAGTTCATACCACTACCATTACACATACTAATTGACAAGTTCCTGAGATATACCTCTTGGTATGGACATCGACACACCTAATAGAGGGTAATTATGACCCTCCCATACCTAGACTTGGAGCATTGTATAATTTTGTAAGCTAGTGTGAACTTTGAAGAGGATATTTTGTGAGATCTATATAATGGATTTTGTATTAACGTGACTCACTTTATATGTTGTGTTTGGATTGTGTGCCTTGCCTTCGGTCTTCATGATGCATCTTGGACCACATGAGCCCCCTCTGATAATGATTATACATGTTGGTTTGACACTTGGATCCTTTAGATGATGTTGAGGGAATACTACCCCAATTGTATGTAGGTCATCCCCACCACTTGAGAGAGGTCATTTTGCATACCCAAGAGGATATTGGGGATTTTTATGACATGGCACCATTCATGAGGCTCCCTAGCAAGAATGGACATGACCTTGACATCATTGATGATGGGACATTCCTTGTATGACGAGGATGGCTTGATAGGATATTTCACCTTCCATGGAGGATGTTGGACCCTTTCTCGAGGACACTACACTTGGAGAGATTATGTGGCATGGATGATGGTGCCCTTTGATGATGGAATGTTTCACTTGGATCATGGGACATTGCACCTCTTGATGATGGGGCACCTTGATGTGATGTTTTGGGTTTCTTAATCATGTCACCTCTTGATGGGATGTCACACCTTTTGGAGGCTTGAAGAACCTATTAAGATGAAATTTTCACCCTTTCCTGGAAACATTTCACTTTTTGGGCATATTTTCACCATTTTGGGAGTGAGTTTTCCCCTTCTGAGGCCACTTGTGTCAAACATGTGAGCTTTTGAGCACTTATTTGTGGGACGATTTGATGTTTTAAATAGTTTAATTCATCTTGGAGTCATTGTTGGGGGTATTAGAGATCTATCCACTCATGTATCATGGATTTTGTATGTATTGTTGCTTTATCTCTAAGGCTTATGAGAGATAAAGGCATTATTTTATGTTTTTAGGGCTTGTATTGTGTGAGAAAGGTGTTAGATCTCTAATATAAATGAGAGAAGCACTTCTCACTTTCAAATTATTGCTACCTGTGGAGATTTATCACTCTTGTCTATTTATACTTGTTCTCTTTCATGAAGAATGTTATGGATAGTTAACTAGGGCGACTTTTTTGAGAGCTATGTTTGTGGATCTTCTACTACTTGGATGACATTGAAATTAGGGTTTTGATTGATGAAAGATGTTTTGAGTAAGTGTTATTTTTCATCTTATGGTTATGTTTATGAATGCATTTCTAGATTGATGTTGATTCTCTAGTGGTGGTCCTTCACCCTCTTGGATCATTTTTCAACAAACCCTTCTTGTCTAAACCCTTCGAAGGTTTACTAGTGGATAAATATTCCCTTGCATCATCCCTTAATATTTTAGGAGGATTAGCTAGGGTTAGTAGTGGACAACCTCTAAGTCTCACCCTAAGATAATCCACTTCATTCTCCCAAAGAAGAATCTTTGTTTGACCCCATATTCCCAAAATAGTAGGCACTAGTCTTTTTCTCCATAACAATCAATCATTATTACTAATTTTTACCACTTTAGGATTAGGTTTAGGGTTTATTTGTTGCAAAAATATTTCCAACCATAAAAACCAATAAGTCTAGGGTGTTTAAGCATACTATTGACCTAAAATTCACTATTGAAACCCTAATTTAATTTTTTGAAGTGATATGACAACCATCTAAGGCAAAACATTTAGGGTTTTAGAGTTGATTTTTTGAGGTTTAGTTTTCCAATTTTGTTGGCAAGTAAAACCATAATTTAAAATAATACTTAGCCCTCTTATTTACTGGATCATTTCGTGATCAAAGGATTGATATTTATGTTGTTGCAATATTTTATTTATTGTTGTAATAATTCATTTTACTACTGAAAATTGGTTGTTTTACTATTGCCATAGCTTTACTACTGCTGAAAATTACATATTTCACTGCTAAAATAATCTCTATACTATTAGAGATAAAAAAAAAATTACTGTTGTAATAATTTATTTATTGTTGTGATCACTTACTTTATTGTTGTTATTTCACATATCTCTTGCAAGTTTTGTCTCATCCTTAGACCTTTTCTTTATTTATAGTGTTTTGGGACCCTATTGAACTCACACTTGACTTGAAAAACCTCTCTATTTGGCTTGAGCCTTAAACACTATAAATCTAGAAATTGTCTTTGTCTAGCACCTCTCTGTTACTTTTCCTATCCTTATTTGGTGGTAGTGTGAGTAGTCACCCCAAGGGGGGCTAGACTTGATTGTGTCTTCCCTAGGGATTCTTGGAGGCTATCGAGGAAGCCTCCCTTGTGTTGGATATTATTTCGTCACTAAAGAAAGGGAAGTTATTTCCTAGTTGACTATGGTGGCATCTTCCATGTTCCACTAGTCTTAGTGCCTTCTGAAGGCTTTGCACTTGGTGCTAAATTGTTTGGTAACAAGCACCATAGTCCCGACAAAAGAAAAAAATAATGCCTAATTGGACAGACATTTCACGGTGATTGTAGGCATAGGAGAAGGAAGGGATAATTCATTCCCAAAAAATTTGAGTCCCACTCTTCACTATGTTTAGAAATTGTTATCCAAACAAAAAATGGTTGAAGTACAAGAATATAAAAGGAAGAGAAAACGAAGAAGAGGGTATCGATTATCGAAGAAAAAAAAATCCTTAGTTGGACAAACATTTCACAATGATTTTAGGCATAGGAGAAGGAAGGGATAATTGATTCCCCAAAAATTTGAGTCCCACTCTTCACTGTTTTTAGAAACTATTATCTAAAAAGAAAATGGTTGATGTATAAGAATATAAAAGGAAGATAAATTAAAGAAGATGGTATTGATTATCGAGTGAAGAAAGAACTAGCTTCTAGCGATCGTCTCATTCTTTTTCTTTAAAGTCTCTAAACTTTTCATGATCCTTTTGTGTTTCAGAGGATTCATCCCCTGTGTAATCAATAATTTGTATTTTGTTTTTCATATTTCAGTAACTTCANAACTTTTTTTCTATGGGCTAGGTGTTATCCCTTCTTGTGATGCAAATAGTCTTGACAAAACCCAATGCTTTGATGTAACTAGACTCTAACCCTAGGATTCATAGTTCGATGGTGCGCTAGACTTCTTGTTTTTCATTATTCAAAAGTTTCTAACCTTTTGTATTAGACTATTTCCTTGGAATGTGAGATGTCCCCCTCCCCTCCCTTGACCACAAAGGTGTGGTATACTTGTAAAAAAAATGCAATTGACACAACCTTGTAAAAAGAAAAGGATTGACATTATACTAATAATATCAACCTACTAAGCATTGTGCTCAATTGGGATGACTATGTTTTTTAGATTAGATACCAAATGAAAGATATAGAACGAAAAGTATAATGCAATCTCTTCTCATATATGAGTAGAAAAAAGTTCTATTGTGGGGATTGGTGAAGGGCTTCACGTGGGCACCATTCAACCAGTCCTACCATTCCTTTCCATCTAGTTGAGCTAATTTGACCATGCTAGATTCTATTATCTATACAATTATGAAGGGTCCTAACCAGTGTAGTTTTAGCTTTTGTAGGTGCCTTATGAACTTATCATTTTATAGTAGGACCAAGTCTCTTTTTTCAAAGGTTTTATTTTTTATGTGGTGGTCATGCCATGCTTTTTTCCTTACCTTCTAGACCTTTAGGTTAAATTAAGTTAGAAATCTATCTTCTTCCAACTTTAGAAGTTTGGTGAAGTCTCTCTTGTAAACACTCATCATCCAGCATACAAGTAATATCTATTATTAGCAAGTTGGGGACTAGGAATTTCATGGGCATCATTGCCTATTTGAAATATACTAGATTAAAAAGAGTATGTTTGTTGACTTATTTTTATGTTGTTGTTGTATGCCAACAACATAAATGATGTATGCTCATCCCAATATTCTTTGTTGATTGGGTAGATTTTGGTAAGCCCACGTTCCAGTATTTTATTAAAAGACTCCACTATTTTGTTGACTCGTGGAAATGCTTGCCTTGGTCATTATTTAGGCTTCATGGAAAATCAAATCATGTGATTATAATAAAAAATGAATATGATTGTAGTGTCGATAGAATAATCTAGTTTGGAATTGCTTCTACCATATTGTCAAGTAATGTGATAATATACATTGCACTTGAATGGTAAGAAAGATGGTTGATTGGTCCTATACTACCAATGACCCATTTTTCAAAAGGTTGAAGGGACAACACTAGGTGTACTGGTAGTTGGTCTCTTCAAGATTGATTTATAATTTGTTGGCAAACATCACATGCTTTTGCATATTCCTTGGAATATTTATATATGGTTGGTCAACATAGAATTTCTTGTACGACCTTTCAAGTCTCGATCTTCCCTCCACAATGTCCTTCTATGATCCTAATATGAAACTCCCAAAGGATGTTTGGATGTTCATGGTCTAGGACAGAATGTTGGATGATGTCATATGTATTAAGTTTATAAATGTGTCCGCAATAAGATGATAATCAAATTATCTAATGACCAACTATTTATTTGGTATGTGTGTGTATTCTTATAGTGCAACTAGGCTAGAACGAGTGTGATTTCCTCGAGATAATCCAGGATAGTTTCTATGCTTAATAAATTTGTGTTGGGAAATCTATCATTTATTGAAACTCTTCATTCCCCACACTTTATGTAAGATAGAAAATTTGTCTTAGTGTTGTGATTCCCTAGTTTAACCATAACTTCAAAGTTCAATTCTTGGAAAAGTAGAAGCCATCAACAGATGTGTCCTTCTAGAATTGGTTTAATGACTAAGTACTTGAGTGTTGAGTTGTCTGTATAAAATTTGAAGTGGCCACCCAATAGTTAATGACAAAATGTTTGTAGGGAATATACCATAGAGATCCCTTCCCTCTCAGTTGTTGTGTAGATACATTCAACTCATGAAATCTTGTGATTGGGAGAGTAGATTGGATGGTCCAAGTTTCCTTTCTTAGGTTGTTGAAAACACTTCCCTTAGTGGTATTATTGATGCAACTACATATACATTGAATTTAAGGGACCAATTAATAGAAGAAATTAACATATTTTTCTTAAGAGTGTTGATAGACGCCTGACATTTTGGTTTCCACTTTTAAGTCTTTGATTTATTTAGCAATCTTCCCATTGGATCTATAATTGAGGCATAGTTTCTGATGAACCACCTATAGTAGCCTATATTCCCCAAGGTTGATTTTAAGGTATGGAAATTTTCTAGGGCAGGTATATTAGCAATTACTTCATATTTGCTTGATTGATTAGTATACCATTTCGATAGACCACATGATCAAGGAATACTCCAAATCAAGTGTAGAATATGCATTTATTTAGGTTTATGGAGATTTGCAATTATTTACATATTTCAAACATTAGGCACAACATAGAAACATGATCTTTTAATAGATCAGAGACCATCCAGACATCCATACATACTTCTAAGAACTTGTGAATGTAGTCCCTAAAGGATATTATGAATTTTTTTTAGAATACAAATAGTGCATTCTTCATTCTGAATGGCTTGGTGTTGTATATGTATAATCCCCGTTCGATTGTCAATTTTTTTTTCTTCTTATCAACTTCAAAAATTACAACTTAATGATATCCTAAGAAGCCGCCCACCAATAAATGAGTAGTCCTCCTTTCCTATGACATGATCTAATAGTTCATCACTAAATGGTGTTGGGAATAGATTTTGGATGAAAGTTGCATTCATCCCTTAGAAATCCACACATACTCTAATCTCCCATTATCCCTTTTTCTTGTACAAGATGACTATGGGGCTTGTCTCACATACTTCTTCCACTAGGAAGATCGATCTTGTTGTAAATTTATCGAACTCCTCCTTCACTTTTTGTTCAACTCACACGTTTATCATATATTACCTCTTTTTAATTGGTTTGGCATTTGGTTTTAATTCTATTTTCATTTCTCCTAATTTTCCCTTTATTCCCTCCAACTATATAAAATTTTGAGGGAACAACTTGGTGTTCTCCCTTATCAGTGTTTCTACCTCTTGAATTGTCTTGTCATCCAAATAATCACTTACTAGGGCCATTCTTGGTGTTTCTTCTGAGTCAATGTTTAGTTTCTTTACCTTTAATTGTTCCTAGTATATCTTTCAATACAATCCATTTGTTTTATCCCTGGAAAATGTTTCTCCTTTTGCTTCCTTAAATGTAAGATGGTACAACTAATCCATACCATTGCCATTAACATCTCTTTCCCAATTTTGTGACAATATTTTGACTTCTACATGTTTTCCTCACTTTCTTTTGCTATGATTGAGCATTGATGCTTCAAGCATACTTGTGTTGTTGGTTTTCCTTCTTTCTTTCAAACAATAAAGCCTTGATACCTCTTAGTGAAGTAGTAAGGTTTGGATTCTTACAAGTAAAACACAAATATGTATAGAAGGAGGTCAAAATTGTAGACCATGTCTTTGTCTACCTATTAAATATTTATGCATGTCCCAAGTTCTAGGGACTAGGTTGAGAGTGTATAGAAATTTATATAGCCAAAATTTCTTGGGATGTCCTTGCATCCATTACTTGGTGTAGTTTTGCACATGGGTTTTGAAAGAAGCATGAACTCTACCCCTTGCTAAGAGGCCATCACCCCAAGTCCTATGGAATGAATTCATATCTTATAAAAGGACAAATCAAATGTCAAAAGCCAAAAGAGGTTAAAGCTATAAAGAAAAGGAAAATAGGGTTTGGAAAGACACAGTGCCAAGGAAAGGCTGCCTCGTTGCCTAAGCACTCCCTCTACAAAGGTGTTCATGAGGATGACTATTATACATGGACTTGCATGTCAATGATATCCACCCCATGAAGTCAACCCTAGTTGGTACCACTACCATTACACATACTAATTGACAAGTTCCTGAGATATACCTCTTGGTATGGGCATCGAAACACCTAATAGAGGGTAATAATGACCCTCCCATACCTAGACTTGGAGCATTGTATAATTTTGTAAGCTAGTGTGAACTTTGAAGAGGATGTTTTGTGAGATCCATATAATGGATTTTTTATTAATGTGACTCACTTTATATGTTGTGTTTGGATTGTGTGCCTTGCCTCCGGTCTTCATGATGCATCTTGGACCATATGAACCCCCTCTGATGATGATTATACATGTTGGTTTGACACTTGGATCCTTCAGATGATGTTGAGGGAATACTACCCCAATTGTATGTAGGTCATCCCCACCACTTGAGAGAGGTCATTTTGCACTCCCAAGAGGATATTGGGGGTTTTTATGGCATGGCACCATTCACAAGGCTCCCTGGCAAGAATGGACATGACCTTGACATCATTGATGATGGGACATTCCTTGTATGACGAGGATGGCTTGATAGGATATTTCACATTCCATGGAGGATGTTGGACCCTTTCTCGAGGACGCTGCACTTGGAGAGATCATGTGGCATGGATGATGGCACCCTTTGATGATGGGATGTTTCACTTGGATCATGGGACATTTCACCTCTTGATGATGGGGCACCGTGATGTGATGTTTTGGGTTTCTTGATCATGACATGTCACCTCTTTATGAGATGTCACACCTTTTGGAGGCTTGAGGCACCTATTAAGATGAAATTTTGCACCCTTTCCTGGAAACATTTCACCTTTTGAGCATATTTTCACCATTTTGGGAGTGAGTTTTCCTCTTCTGAGGCCACATGTGTCAAACATGTGAGCTTTTGAGCACTTATTTGTGGGACGATTTGATGCTTGAAATAGTTTAATTCATCTTGGAGGCATTGTTGGGGGTCTTAGAGGCCTATCCACTCATGTATCATGGATTTTGTATGTATTGTTGCTTTATCTCTAAGGCTTATGAGAGATAAAGGCATTATTTTATGTTTTTAGGGCTTGTATTGTGTGAGAAAGGTGTTAGATCTCTAATATAAATGAGAGAAGCACTTCTCACTTTCAAATTATTGCTACCTGTGGAGATTTATCACTCTTGTCTATTTATACTTGTTCTCTTTCATGAAGAATGTTATGGATAGTTAACTAGGGCGACTTTTTTGAGAGCTATGTTTGTGGATCTTCTACTACTTGGATGACATTGAAATTAGGGTTTTGATTGATGAAAGATGTTTTGAGTAAGTGTTATTTTTCATCTTATGGTTATGTTTATGAATGCATTTCTAGATTGATGTTGATTCTCTAGTGGTGGTCCTTCACCCTCTTGGATCATTTTTCAACAAACCCTTCTTGTCTAAACCCTTCGAAGGTTTACTAGTGGATAAATATTCCCTTGCATCATCCCTTAATATTTTAGGAGGATTAGCTAGGGTTAGTAGTGGACAACCTCTAAGTCTCACCCTAAGATAATCCACTTCATTCTCCCAAAGAAGAATCTTTGTTTGACCCCATATTCCCAAAATAGTAGGCACTAGTCTTTTTCTCCATAACAATCAATCATTATTACTAATTTTTACCACTTTAGGATTAGGTTTAGGGTTTATTTGTTGCAAAAATATTTCCAACCATAAAAACCAATAAGTCTAGGGTGTTTAAGCATACTATTGACCTAAAATTCACTATTGAAACCCTAATTTAATTTTTTGAAGTGATATGACAACCATCTAAGGCAAAACATTTAGGGTTTTAGAGTTGATTTTTTGAGGTTTAGTTTTCCAATTTTGTTGGCAAGTAAAACCATAATTTAAAATAATACTTAGCCCTCTTATTTACTGGATCATTTCGTGATCAAAGGATTGATATTTATGTTGTTGCAATATTTTATTTATTGTTGTAATAATTCATTTTACTACTGAAAATTGGTTGTTTTACTATTGCCATAGCTTTACTACTGCTGAAAATTACATATTTCACTGCTAAAATAATCTCTATACTATTAGAGATAAAAAAAAAATTACTGTTGTAATAATTTATTTATTGTTGTGATCACTTACTTTATTGTTGTTATTTCACATATCTCTTGCAAGTTTTGTCTCATCCTTAGACCTTTTCTTTATTTATAGTGTTTTGGGACCCTATTGAACTCACACTTGACTTGAAAAACCTCTCTATTTGGCTTGAGCCTTAAACACTATAAATCTAGAAATTGTCTTTGTCTAGCACCTCTCTGTTACTTTTCCTATCCTTATTTGGTGGTAGTGTGAGTAGTCACCCCAAGGGGGGCTAGACTTGATTGTGTCTTCCCTAGGGATTCTTGGAGGCTATCGAGGAAGCCTCCCTTGTGTTGGATATTATTTCGTCACTAAAGAAAGGGAAGTTATTTCCTAGTTGACTATGGTGGCATCTTCCATGTTCCACTAGTCTTAGTGCCTTCTGAAGGCTTTGCACTTGGTGCTAAATTGTTTGGTAACAAGCACCATAGTCCCGACAAAAGAAAAAAATAATGCCTAATTGGACAGACATTTCACGGTGATTGTAGGCATAGGAGAAGGAAGGGATAATTCATTCCCAAAAAATTTGAGTCCCACTCTTCACTATGTTTAGAAATTGTTATCCAAACAAAAAATGGTTGAAGTACAAGAATATAAAAGGAAGAGAAAACGAAGAAGAGGGTATCGATTATCGAAGAAAAAAAAATCCTTAGTTGGACAAACATTTCACAATGATTTTAGGCATAGGAGAAGGAAGGGATAATTGATTCCCCAAAAATTTGAGTCCCACTCTTCACTGTTTTTAGAAACTATTATCTAAAAAGAAAATGGTTGATGTATAAGAATATAAAAGGAAGATAAATTAAAGAAGATGGTATTGATTATCGAGTGAAGAAAGAACTAGCTTCTAGCGATCGTCTCATTCTTTTTCTTTAAAGTCTCTAAACTTTTCATGATCCTTTTGTGTTTCAGAGGATTCATCCCCTGTGTAATCAATAATTTGTATTTTGTTTTTCATATTTCAGTAACTTCA
>JZKD02S2279623.1:24309-34998 GCA_000966675.3 Picea glauca
AGAAAGAGGGGAGTTAGAGTTATGGATATTTAATCCTTGGATCTTTTAAGAGTGAGTGGCATCCTTGATATTCCTTCCCAACCCTTCATCCATGATAATAAATATGAAAGGGGAAAGGGGGTCACCTTGTCTGATGTCATGGGATGGGAGAAAGGGATTGGAGGGGATCCATTAATAAAGATGGAAAATAAGGCAAAGGATATGAGATTTGTGATCCAATTGACCCATGAGGGATGGAATCCAAAGTCTAGGAGAGCCTCTCTGATATATTTCCAACTAATTTCATCAAAATCCTTAGACATGTCTAATTTGATAAGCATGCTTGGGGACTTGGTGGATTTGAAAGAGTGGACAAATTCATGAGCTAATATTTTGTTTTCAAGTATTTGACAACCTTCCACATACTCTGACTTTTTGGAAGCAATAAGGGTAGGCATTAGGGCTTTGATATGTAAGGCTATAACTTTGGTGATGATTTTATAGATGACAATGCAGAGGGAAAGGGGTCTAAATTTATCACGATCAGAATATTTTTTTTCCTTAGGGATTAGTGCAAGGAAAGTAGTATTGAGAGTGGGGTGGACACCAAAATATATTTGAGATTCAACTACAAGGGCCCATACATCATGTTTAACCACTTTCCAATATTGGTGAAAGAAGTCATAAGTAAAACCATATGGGCCAAAAGACATCTTGGGGGTCATAGTCATGACAACAACTTCTACTTCCTCGGGAGTAATGGGTCTCATGAGGCCTTCATTTTGTTCTTCAATGATCAAGCAAGCAATGTGATGGGTAATGGTTTGATTGGTTGTTGAATGATCAGGTTGAGGTTCATTAAGAAAAGATTGAAAGAAAAATACTAGTCCATGTTCAATATCATGATGAGAGGTGAGTTTATTACCTTGAGAATAAGTAATTTTGGTGATATGATTGGTGAGCCATCGTTGAACCATCGATATGTGAAACATTTTGGTGTTTCTTTCCCCATCCTTGAGCCATTGAACCTTGGATTTATGTCGCCACAAAGTCTCCTCTTATTGTTTACGCACTTTAATTTGAGATGTGATTCCCTTTACTTATTTATAAAGGTCCTCTGATCAACCTTGTAGGATGATATGTTGTTGGAGATCTTCCATTATGGTTTCTAAATTATTTTGAGCTTGAAATATGATGCCAATGACATCTTTGTTCCATAGTTTGAGCTATTGTTTAACGGCTTTAATATGTTGTTGAAAACATAACATGAGGGAGCGTTTTGAAATATTGGCTTCATCCCACCATTTTCAAATATTTCTTTCGAAGTCAAGGTGAGAGATCCAAAACTTCTCAAACCTAAAATGTCTTTTAAGAGGCACCCCTTGAACATCCACCATGAGGCAAACGGCAAAGTGATTCAATCATGTGGTTGGTAGAATGATAGCCTGAAGGATTCAAATATTATGAAAAGGTCCAGTCTACATACGACTTGTTGTGATCCCCATCTACGATTATTCCAAGTATATAGACCATAGGTTTTTTCTAGATCAGTGGGTTTCTAGCTTTGGATTAAGCTATTAAAATTGGAATTGTCAGGATCAATATTTCAAATGCCCCCTTTTTTCTCCTCTAGGGTGGAAAATAATGTTGAAATATTGCAATTGCAAAGAATATTCTAATTATATTTTGAGTTATTTGTATAGATCAAATCCCCTTTTGTGGATTGATGAAGTCGGGCCTTGTATAAGACCAAATCCCCTTTATGGATTGATCAAACCATAGTTATATGGTGATGTTTGTAAATTCGGCCCCTAGGGATAATTAAAGTAGTTTTAACGACTATTTGAAGAATTCAGCCCTACTTGGTTAAGATACATAACCCTAGCGCCTATCAGCTAGTATAAATAAGAGAGGATGGTGCCTCATTCACACACTCACTCAAGTCACTCATCTAGTGCACAAGTTTTGAAGGAAGTTGTAGTTAGAAGAAGAAGAAGAGGGAGATGCATGTTTAGTATTGGATATTCTTGGTGGTTTTGTCTTTTATCTTGACATTGTATTGGCAATCTATATTAAGGAAGTTTTTTATGGGTTTTCTCCCCCATGAGGGTTTCCCGGGATAAAATGTTGTGTACCTTGTGATTATGTTTCTTCCTTTGATCCTTCTTATACTATTATTGTCTAGTAAAATGAAAAGAAATTAATATCAACTCTAAATTTAACATGGAATCAGAGTTAAACTGAGTAGAGAACCTTTCACTGGGTAACCAAAAATGCCATTGTTGTCATACAAGAAAATTAGGTATTTTTATTGAAAGGGAATTTTTGACTAAAAACCATCTAGGAAAGTGTGCCCTAGCCTAGCGAACTCGTTGGAAACATGAGCACACCTTTTCAGTGGCCAAAGCCTATGAAAAGTCAAACCCTAGTTATGACGGGTACCAGAAAACCCGAAACCCAGAAAACCAAAACCAGTACCAGAAGTATCAGTCCATATTGGAGCAGGTCAAGTTTCAAGGGATAAAAATTGAAGATTTTTAAATCTGACAGCTCCAGCATACTCGCCTCAGCCCAGTGCACCTTCTGGTAAGATCAGATTGAATTTCTGAGCACTTTCAATTTTTGGTCATTTTCTCAGCTTCAGGTCAAGATGTCTGCAAGCACTAATATTTTTGACAAGTTACAAGGTATGGAAAACTTTTTTTCCTGGAAGTGCAAGATTGCACTCATTCTTGAAGAGAATGACCTTGCAAAATTCATAAAATAAAATGTACCAGAACCCAAAGAAGAGAAGCTAAAACAAAGTACAATAAGGATATGGTTTGAGCAAAAAGGATCATTGCAGAATCCATTAAAGATCACTTTATCCCTCAAGTATCTTCTAAGAACACTCCAAAATATATGTTTGATGCCCTAACTAGAATGTATGAAGGAAGGGATATCAACAGGAAGATGAATCTGAGAACCCAACTCAAGAATACAAAGATGAAGAAAGGAGAAATAGTTCATGACTATTTCTCTAGGGTTTCTCAATTCAAGGAATAGCTAGAAGCAATTGGAGACAACCTAGATGAATATGAATCATAATGACAGCTCTTAATGGTCTTACAAGACCTTGGGATGCCTTCATTCAAACTATTTGTACAAGAAAAGAGAAACTCCAATTTGGCAGTCTTTGGGAAGAATGTGTTCAAGAAAAAGCAAGAGTAACCAACCAAGAAGAAGTACTATAAAGGGATGAATATCAATCCCTATTTTATCATGATAAATGGGGAAAGAAAAGGTCTCATTTCCAAAAGGAGACCCACCTTCGTAAGGAATCTCACTCCCCAGGGAGATTCACCTATAAATAATCTCACCCTCCAAGGAGATTCCAAAAATATCATAAGGGTCAAAGAAGAGAAAAATACTTCTCCTCTTATCAATGTTATCATTGTGATAATATGGAACATATTTCTAAGAATTGTCCTGCTAGAAGGGAAGAATACAAGAATACAAATAACAAAAGACATCATGCCCATACAGTCGAAGATGATGAGCCACCCACAAAGTTGTCTAAAGAAGAGATTGAAGATTATGGTTTATTTTTCTCCCTCTCGGGATCTGTGACACCTAGAGAGGATACTTGGCTCATAGATAGTGGTGCATCTAATCACATATCGGGTCAGAAAGACATTATCTCTAGCCTTACAGAAAATAACTTTCCCCGGAAAGTTACACTCGAAGATGATTACCAATACCTTATCAAAGGAGTGGGAGAATCCACCTACAAACTTGATTCATGGACTCCAATGAAAATGAAGGATGTACTATATGTACTAGGTTTGACAAAGAACTTACTTTCCATATCAAATTTAGATAATAAAGGTTCCAGGGTTACATTCATAGATGGTGAAGTTCTTATGTGTCCTAAAGGAAAAACCATAGAAGATGCAATTGTTATTGGAATAGAAGAAGGTGGCTTGTATAAATTAAAAGGTCACTCAGATGCATCCTTGACCCAATACACTGAGATTCCATGTGAATTTTGGCATAGAAGACTAGCTCACATCAACTAAAAATCCTTACCATATGTAAGAAAGGTAGTTGGTCTACCCTAATTCAAGGTTGATCATGAAGGTGTGTGCAAGGGATGTGCACAAGGAAAGAACATAAAGAATCCTTTCCCAAAGAGAAACAGTAAAGCAGAAGGAATCTTGGAGCTCATCCACTCAAATGTATGTGGTCCAATTCCATCAACGTCTCTTAGTGGGTATGTATAATATGTGTCATTTATTGATGCTTATTCTCACAAGAATTGGGTTTGTTTCTTGAAATCAAAAGATGAAGTATTGGGAAAATTCAAGGAATTAAAAGCCTTGATAGAAAATCTCTCTGAAAGAAAAATCAAGATACTCAAGTTAGATAATGGAGGAGAATAACCTCAAAATAATTTGTAAGCTTTTGCAGATATTTTGGATTAAGAGGGATCTCACCACTCCCTATAATCCTCAGCAAAATGGTTTAGCAGAAAGAAAGAATAGAACAATAATGGAAGCAGTGAAGACTATGATCCTCAATCAATATCTTCCAATGCACTTATGGGCCGAAGAAACAAGAACAACAGTGTATGTCCAAAAAAAATTATCCCGTGGTGAACTTGGATTCAAAACCCCCGAAGAAATGCTCTGTAGAAAGAAGCCAGAAGTAAGCCATCTCAAGATATTTGGTTGTCCAATGTTTGTACACATTCTGAAAGAAAGGAGAACTAAGTTGGACCCTTCAGGAAAGAAGGGAATATTTTTTGGATATTGTGAGGGCAAAGATGTAACCTTTGATGAAGATGCATCACTCAAGAGATCAAAGATATGTCAGCTTGAATAAGTATATGAAGAAGAACATGTAGCTCCCAGAGTTGAAAAACTAGTGAATGAAGTCACAACTACCCCTGATGATGAGATTCTAGGAGATAGAATCTCAAGAACCTCCCTAGATGACGATCTCTCACAAGAGAAAGCCAGCTTGGGAAAGGGAACTTATTCAAGATGGAGAGAAGTATGGTGCCCTAGAAGAAACCATGAGACAAAAAAGGAAACCTAAGTCATTCTCCAGTTATATGGCCTTGATGTGTGATATCATAGAAAAGGAACCTACTTGCTTTGAATAATCCATTCAAAAGAAAGAATGGGTGGATGTGATGACAGAAGAATACCAATCCATTATAAAGAATTATATATGGGAAATAGTTCCTAGACCGAAGAAAAAAGATGTGGTATCTTCCAAATGGATATACAAGATAAAACATGTTTCATATGGAAGTATTGAAAAACACAAAGCAAGATTTGTAGCTCATGGATTTTCTCAAAAGGAAGGAATTGATTATGAAGAGATGTTTTCTCATGTATCCAGATACACTTCTATCAGAAAAATCGTAGCGCTTGGAGCCAAGATGAAGTGGAAGTTACACCATATGGATGTGAAAACAACCTTCTTAAATGGAGTTATTGAAGAAGTGTATATAGAACAACCACAAGGGTTTGAAGTTGAAGATAGAAATACTAATGTATGCATGTTGAAGAAGGCTCTGTTTGGATTGAAGCAATCTCCCAGAGCTTGGTATGGAAGAATTGATAGTTTCCTGACGAGCTTGGGATTTACCAAGAGTAAAGTTGATTCTAACCTTTACTTCAAAGTTATGAATGATGAACCAGTTATATTGTTGTTGTATGTGGATGACTTATTCTTAACAAGATAAGAAAATCTCATCACAGATTGTAAGAAGAAGCTCACTGCAGAATTTGAGATGAAAGACCTAGGCCTAATGCATTATTTCTTAGGTCTTGAAGTTTGGTAGGGCCCAAAGAAGATCATCCTTAACCAAGGGAAGTATGGAGTTGAAATATTGAAGAGGTTTGATATGTTTTAATGTAAATCCATGAACACACCCATGGAAACAAATTTGAATCTCTTTGTTGATACTTCGTCGGAATTGGTTGATGTTACTCTATATAAATAGATCATTGGATCATTGATGTATCTAACAAATACCAAGTCAGATATATGTTTTTTTGTGAACACCTTGAGTCAGTATCTGGTAGACCCCAGACGTGTTCACCTTATTGTTGCAAAACATGGGATGAGATACCTTAAGGGTATGTTGGACTTTGGTCTCTATTATACTAGAGATCATGACATCATAATGGTTGGTTACACTGATTCAGATTGGGCTAGAAGTGTTTTTGATAGAAAGAGAACTTTAGGATGTTGTTTCAATCTGGGGTCATCCATGGCTTCATGGCAGAGCTGGAAGAAATCCAATATTTCTCTAAGCACAACATAAGCAGGATAAATTTCAGCATGTTCCACTAGTTGTGAAGCCATATGGCCTCGGAAGTTGTTGACAGGTCTATTCAATATGGAGATGGAAGCCACCGTGATTCTATGTGATAACCATAGTTGCATAAAGATGATGGAGAACCCAGTGTTCCACAATGAGTCGAAGAACATATAAATCTGGTATCACTACATTTGTGATATGGTGCAGAGGGGAGCTGTAAAGCTCCAATATGTTGGCCCAAATGAGCATGTTGTGGATGTGTTGACAAAGCATCTATCTCATGTAAAGTTTGACTACTTTTGAGACAAGCTTGGTATAGTCTGAAAGGACCTCCCTAAAAAGGGGGAGTGATGCTTATGATACTATAGTATCCTAACCAACAGTGGGTAGCTCCATTAGGATTTTATATCCTAGGGGATTGATCATCCCTGGATAGATCTCGAAGGTCTGGTAAGGATGGTCTGTCAAGTACTTGTGCATGTATATGCCAGTTGTGGTCATTAGTGGTAGCTCCGTTAGGATTTTATATCACAAGGAATATTATGATTCTTGGGAAGACCCCGAAGGTCCGGTAAGGATTGTCTGTTAGAGTACCATGTGGTAGCTCCATTAGGATTTTATATCCTAGGGAATATTTTGATTCCTAGGAATATACCAAAGGTCTGGTAAGGACGGTCTGTCAGAGTACCACAAAATGTTGTTGTTGCACATGCCTCATTTTGTTTCTATATGATGATGATTTTGTTATCTCAGCCTCGTGTTGATGATGTTGTTTTCTCTACCTCATGTTGTTGTTGATGATGATGTATCAGCCTTGTGATGTTGTTGATGATGATGTATCAGCCCTGTGGTGTTGTTGATGATGTCGTATTAACCTCGTGCTATTAATGATGGTGTTGATGATGTTGTTTCCTTAGCATTATGTTGATGCAGATGATGATGATGCTACTCTAGCTCCATGTTGTGAAAGATGATGTTATTGATGATGAGAAAAAAATTTGATGATTTATAGATGTGTCAGTCAGTGTTCCAGATGTTGATGATGTTGTTTCCCTCTCTCTCTCCTGATGATGTTGTAGAATACCCTTCTTGGTAAGGGGGAGTGTTGAAATATTGTAACTGCGAAGAATATTCTAATTATACTTTGATTTATTTTTATAGATCAAAATACCTTTTGTGGATTGATCATGTCAGGCCTTGTATAAGACTAAATCCCCTTTTGTGGATTGGTCAAACCATAGTTATATGGTGTTGTTTGTAAATTCGGCCCCTAGGGCTAATTTAAGTGGTTTTAACCACTAGTTGAAGAAGTCGGCCCAGCTTGGTGAAGAGACATAACCCTAGTGCCTATCAGCTAGTATAAATAAGAGAGGATGGAACCTCATTCACACACTCACTCAAGTCACTCATCTAGTGTGCAAGTTTTGAAGAAAGATGCAATTAGAAGAAGGAGAAGAGGGAGACGAATGCTTGGTCTTGGATATTCTTGGTGGTTTTGTCTTTTATCTTGGCATTGTATTGGAAATCTATATTAAGGAATTTTTTGTTGGCTTTTCTCCCCCATGAGGGTTTCCCAGGATAAAATGTTGTGTACCTTGTGATTGTGTTTCTTTCAGTGATCCTGCTTATGCTATTATTGTCTAGTAAATTGAAAAGAACTTAATAGAAGCTCTAAATTTAAAAATAAATTTTAAATCACCCCCAAGGATCCAAAATGGATTCTCAATGAGTTCTAGAATATAAATAAGAGCTTCCAAGAGCTCATACTTTTCATTTAGTTATTTTGGTCCATAAACATTTGTGATGAAGCTAATTGTTTCATGGTCGATTGGTCAGAATCTAGTTGTGAGACTTCTCTTTGTAGAAAAAAATTGTCTAGGTGAACTATCGTTCAGTTTGAGAGGATTTTCATACCTCTAGCCATTCCTATAGAATCTAAGGCAACAAAAATACCATTTTTCCATATTTTGGAAAGAATGGTGGTGAGGATATGGTCAGTGCATTTTGTTTCTTGCAGCAAGAAAACATCAGGAGACTCAGTTTTTATCTTGTTTCATAAGATCCTTTGCTTTCCCTTACCATTGATGCCTCTAATATTCCATCAATTTTCATTGAAAACTTGGAGAGGGGGATGGTGTATATGAATCTATGATCAATGCATTTTTCCCTGAGTTGACCAATATATCTTCGATTTCCTGCAAAAGTTCCAGATTTGATTTATGTCCTTTGCACTTGTCTTCCTTAAGGTTCTTTTTGGGATTTAACTTGTTGGTTTGGATAAGAGCACGGTTGGATCCAGAAGTGGGATGGGATATCGGTGATGTTCTTATGTCTTTATGGAGGGCTCTATGAATGCATTGGATGTGTTCTAATGGGATTGACTTCATGTATTTCCTTTAAACAACATCCACAATAACTTGCATATATATGCCTTTGAGCTCCATATCATCAAGTTTGAGGTCTGATCCATCGTCCCATTTAGAAATAATGGGCACATCTTCAAGAGGAGAGATGTCATAGGGGGGGGAATGGTTTTTGGCTTCTTGGGGTCTTCAAGATTGGGGTTATGATCAAGAGATTCATGGTGTTTCAGATTTCGGAAGGATGGATCCAGTTGAGAAGTAGGGGGAGGCTCTTGGGGCATCGAGCTAAGGATTTCAAAGTTATTTTTCATTTCAGGATCTTTAGAGGGACCCAAAGGGGTGGGTTTTCACTTAGATCTGTGTTTGTTGACAATTTTGGTGAAACCCTACTCATCTATTTCAAGTTCTAACTTAGATTCTTTGGGGGGATGAAGCAAAAGAAAATCCCTATAAAGATGACCATGTTCATGGAAGCACCTACAATAGAAGGGAATGAACTCATAATCTAGGGTTTGGATCCAATTTGAGTCTCGGTAACTAAGATAGATGGATTCAAGTATAGGTATTGAAACATAAATGTAAATACAGATGCAGGCATAAGTATTATAGCACCCATGTTTGGTAGCTTCTAAGGATTTAACATAAGTACCTAGTGTGTTGTCAATTCCTAGTAAGATCTCCTCATCCCAATATTCATATGGGAGACAATATATTTGTACCTAGACTGGGGCATAGGAAACATTTTCCTTATCTAGATTAAATTTCTCAATCTAGTGTCAGAGATGTAGACTTGTCGAACAGAAGTAGAAGGTCCATTTTTAAAGACTCTTTCCTTATCTCCCCGGTCTTTTAAAATAGTCATAAAAAACCCTTCAACCCAAGATTAAGCTCGTAGGGATGTAACGGACACAAATGATAATTGATCCAGGAAACCAAATCACGCTCCATTGGCCATATGCGTACAATTTTTCCAATAACAACATGGTCCCTCATAAACTAGACATAGTTTTCGACCCTAGTCGAGCAGATTTCATATTTGGGGATGCATTGTTTTGGATTCAATTTTTGTTGTTTGTTGCGATGGAAATTATCATCTTCCATGCAATCGTCTTGAGGAGGGTTTGCAACCATTGTGATTTTGCAAGAAGGGATTTGGATGGGTTCGCCTTGCAGATAAACATTATTTCTATTTCCATTGGAAGGCTAATCCTTGGTGCTACATCAAACACCATATTTACTTTAATCTAATCAAAATCCTTGCCAAAACCTAACACTAATCTATTAAACCTATTAAAAATATATATATTAAAAAAACTTTCAAAGTTGAAAAAAAACATCAAAATCGTTAATCATGAAAGTCATGAAGTTGGATATTACTAAAGGCAAACTTAGTAACCCACAATAAATCATCTTAAAAACTAAAAAGTATAAAGTTTAGTAAACTATAATCCTATGGATGAAAGCCAAGGGGTTACCCCACCCATGGTTTCTTAGCTAAAGAATACTCATGATTGCTTAAATTTAGTCAACGAGTGTTTAATCACGTGGATGAAAGCTAGGTGTTGCACATGGTTTCTTCACTAAAGAATAATCATTGTTGCTTTTGCTTTCCTCAACTTCTCGAGAACCCTATAGCTTTCGACCCTATGACTGAGTACTTCTAGCTTCACCATTTGTGGGTTTTATTACCCGGTTTACCACTACAACTATGGAATGAGGGGGCCTTGAAGGCAATCAGCAATGAATTGGGAACTTTTATTATGGTGAATGAACAGTCTCTATCAGCCCCTTCCAAAAAGGTAGGGAAAATACTTGTTGAAATTGATATTCATGGTGGGCTTCCAGAGACTTTAGAAATCGAATGGAGGGGTCGGACGGTACTAAAACGACTGGATTACCTCGGTATTCCTTTCAGGTGCAGCCACTGTAGAAGTACGGGACACTTGCGGAGAGACTGTAGTGGTTGGGTGGGAAAGAGGTGTCAGAAGAGTCCATGTTGCAGAGAGTGCCTCGAGAATCCTCACCAGAGGT
>JZKD02S2279634.1:0-15324 GCA_000966675.3 Picea glauca
TCTATAGGTAGATCTAAGTCTCCAGGAAAATCTTTGAGGAAATGTTGGAAGTGTGGTAAAACATGGAACTATAAGAAAGATTGCAAGTTTAAGAAGGTTAATAAACCAAAGGGATCTGATAATACCTCTTCCACAGAGGCGAAAACCTCCACTGAAGAAGGAGGTGATGTTTACCTGGAATCTATAGGTACACATGTAGACCGTGATGTATGGTTGATCGACTCAAGTGTGTCATACCATATAACTCCTCACAGGGAGTGGTTCCGTGAATATGAAAAATACAATGGTGATGATGTATTCCTAGGAGATGACTCAACAACCAAAATCATGGGATGTGGAAGGGTTAAGTTGTTGCTAAAATATGGAAGGATTATAACTCTCCCTGGGGTTCTGCACATTCCAAAACTAGCCAGGAGCCTAATATTTGTAAGCAAGTTGGATGATGCAAGAGTGGATACTGTATTGGGAAAGGGCACTTGCAATATGGTATGAGGAGAAATGGTATTGATGAGGGGAGTTTGGTGTGGAACTCTGTAAAATTTCTTGGGAATAAATTATACTAATGGGTGTGACATTTCTGTTGTCCCCAAGAAGAAAAATAAAGAAGACAAGACCAATACTGTCCCTAGAAAGAAGACCATGTTGTGGCATCAAAGACTGGGGCATATTGGAGAAAAGGGCCTTCAAACGCTACATGGTAAAGGTATGGTTGAAGGTATGTCTAATTGCACTCTGGATTTTGATTTCTATGAAAATTTCATATATGGAAAACATAATCGAGTAATATTCCCATTTGGTGCTACAAGAGCAAAGGGGATCATAGAGTTGATACACAGTGATGTGTTTGGACCCGTGCCTGTTCCATCACTAGGTAATTTTGTGTATTATGTTTCATTCATAGATGATTTCTCAAGGAACACATGGATTTATTTTCTTAGAAATAAATCTTAGGTATTTGATAAATTTAAAGAGTTTAAGGCTTTGGTACAAAATCAGATAGAGAAGAAAATAAAGGTATTGAGGATAGATAATGGTGGATAATTCTGTGGAAACGAATTTGAAGAATTCTGTAAGAAGTGTGGTATAGCAAGGAATAATACTACTCCATACACACCTCACCAGAATGGAGTTGCAGAAAGGATGAACAAGACACTGATGGAAAAATCAAGGAGCATGCTCAGGGGTGCTGAGTTAGGACAAGAATTATGGGTAGAGGCAATGGGTACAACATGCTACCTGATCAATTGATCACCCTCATCTATGCTGGATGATAAAACTCCACATGAAGTATGGACTGGAAATAAACCCTCTCTTGAACATCTTAGAGTGTTTGGTTGTGATGCTTATGTACATGTTCCAAAGGAAAATATGAGTAAGTTGAATAAAAAAGATGAAAAGTGTATCTTTATTGGTTATAAAGATGGTGTGAAAGGTTACAAGCTTTGGAACCCATAAACTAAGAAGACTGTTTACAGTCAGGATGTTGTGTTTATAGAGGTAAAAGATGTTTCCAAATAGGAATTCCAACGAGGGCAAGAAGAACCTGAGAAAATAGAGTTTGAGTTGGATGATGCAAAATCTGAATCATCTGAAGAAGATGAAGCAGGAGAAGAAGAAGAATCTTATACCCCAATATTGAGGAGATCAGTGAGCGAAAGAAGAAACCATAAAGGTATAGTCCACTTGATTTTTGTTCTAATTTTTCTTTATCTATTACTGATGATGATTCCAGAACTGTCAAGGAAGCAATGAATTTAGAGGATAGTAAACCATGGAAGAAGGCCATGGTTGAAGAAATGGATGCCTTGGATAAGAATGAGGCATGGAATATAGTTGAGTTGCTAGTTGGAAGAAAATATTTTGGTATAAAATGGTTGTTTAAGAAGAAATTTAATGCAGAAGAAAAGGTGGAGAAATACAAAGCTCGGTCTGATTGAGAACAAGGGCGCCATTCCTCCTGTTTTGGACTTTTTGCCTCTCTGCTTTCTTTTTTTAGTCTGATTATGAGGGAATTTTTGCTCAGAAACTCTTGATTATATTTGAATTTTTTTTGTTGAGAGTTTTACATTTATCATTCATTTATGTTTCTCCCTTGAATATTCAAATCTTCTCCTAGTTGTGATCCCCTAGGGTTAACATGATCCCTTGGTTTTTCCTGCCTTTGAATTTGTCTGATCTTCATCTCACAAAGCTTTCAGATTGCTTGGTTGTGTAGGATTGTTCATCAACTGGGGTTTGCAAAGGTTTATTGGTATTGATCCTTCTTGTCTTCATTGAAACAACTGGCCTTTCTGGATCATTAGAACTCTTATTCTTACCACAACCCAACTTGATTTTAGTTTCTTGCTGCTCATTACTTAAGGTTCTTAGTGAGTGTTTGTATTCTTTATATTTTGCATGTTTGAGTTCTTGATTGAAGAGGTTATACCCTACTTGTTCTCTTTAAGTTCTCATCACTTTGAGTGCACTTTGTTTGATTGATTTTTTGCTTCATAGTTATATGTATCAAGCATATATCTCAATGAAGAAATTTTGCATTCATTAGGAAGTTTCTTTTGGTTTATGTTTGGAAAAAGAGATAGTTTTGCATGTGCATTTCGGTTTTCAGAAACATTTTCTTGGAATTTTGGCATTGTATTGATCCCAAAAATTGAAATGTGCATCATTTTGAGTGTTTTATTTTGTTAAGAAGAATATAAATCTTCTCCTTCCCATACATAGAATTCATCGAAAGAAAGAACTACATACCATTCTTTTGCATTCTTTTGGAGTCAAGTCTCTCTCACATCATCATTTCATCTCCGTGAACCCTTTGAGTTAAAAGCCATTTAAAATAAACCACATTCTAATAAAATCAACTAGAACATTTTTTGGTTTTAGTGCACGAACAATAGCATAGGATTAAGGTCTTTGAACTAGGTAAAGTGAGCAAATTGTCCAATATTACTAAACAACCTGTAGAGCACTAAAGAGTGTATAAATCCAACTTTTGTATAAGCATAACTGGGAACCTCCTCTCACACAGGGGTTAAACATGAGGTTGCATGTGGGAGAGAAATGAATATTACCCCTCCAAAGCTTAACCAATCATAGAGAACATATTGTATATTGGGGGTTCTTCACAAACTACTGGTTTTATCTGGTTTTGGTTCTTAGTGAACTCCGAATCCATTCGAGGTCCTCTAAAGTCCTATCGATGCACTTGTCTTCAGTTCTCTTGAATAGATTTTGACTTTGATATCCTGCCCATACATTCAGTCCCAACTGTCAACTATACCTACCTAGAGGCAGAATATGAGGTGGTAACCTTAGTGGAATTTCCTAGGTACCTACAGAGGTGACTATGGTGGGATTCCCATGGTACCTAGGGAATACGTCTATCACGCTCTCAATACCCTTAGAGGGTGATCCCATGAAAGAGAGGGTTGATTTCACTGAGAAGGGTTGTTATGTGGAGGTTGGGGCACCTGCTTCTTAGTTCTTCACTAGTGCCTTGATATACCATCTTTAGAATATCCTTGAGCTTACTATTGCTTGGTCGATTGCATTTAGTTTTCATAGGATTGTGTTTATTTGAATTTCGTAGTCATCCTTAGGATTGAATATTTCACAAAATGGAACCTGACAGTCAGGAACCTCAACATAATATTTCTTATGAAGATATGATCATAGATCACACTTCTGAAACTTGGGGCATCACTCCTGGGAGTCACCATCACGTCGAAGAACCGATCCCAACTGTCGTGGAAATATTTGCATATTTTTTGAATATTTCACTTACTGATCCACTTGGCCAACCACTCTTTGATATACCATCCATGAGATACATTGATTTTGATTCTTCTTATGGATTATCGTCCGGTTCCACTACTACACCATATTTTGGAAAGAACCCATCATCATTTGGTTTTCCTGAAGGACTTGGGAATTCATCTTTTTACACAAATCATGTAGTTGATACTGTTGGTGCTTCATCCTTACCAAAAACCTCATTGACCCTGGTAACCTTGACTCAACAACTTGTGCATTCATATCCTTTTGCACATGAGTTTGGTAATATCCCTGCTTCACCATTTCCACACATGGACACACCAAGTGCTTTACTTGGTCGTTACATCGGTCAAATGGTTGGAAATAAAGTAATTCACACAACCACAATCACACAAGCTACTCCAGCTCCATCTCATACATCTCATATATCTCATATTAGTACACCCTACATTGGATCTCAATCTTCAATTTTAGGTCAACCTTCAGCTGGGGGGAAACCTTCAGTTGCAGGATAAATTTTTATTGGGGGGAAACCTACATGGTTGTGACATCAAAAAGCCTAGGGGAAAGCCACTCCTGCAAGTCCTTCTATCCCTACTACCACTGGCCTCTATCCTAGACATCCATATCCAGGAGTTGTGAATCCTTTGTGGGCTCAACCCAATCTGGCGGGCATTCCTCCACAAGGAACTACACCGTATCAATCCGTCAACCCCATGATTTAGATGCAACGGTCCCTTCCAACACATCACATCAGGGGACCATCAAGTCAGTTTTAGTATGTAGGAGGTCCATCCGCTCCATTATAAAACATGGGTGGACAAACATGACAACCACCTTACACGGGTGGAAAACCCAAACAACCATCTTATATGGGAGGACCATATAGTTTTGTCATCTTGTCGAAACCTGGATATGGTCCTACTGGTGTTCCCATGCAAAAGGTTATCAACGATATCAAAAACCTAACTGATAGTTACCATTCTTGGCTACGTTATATCTTCCAGATCTATCGAATTTAACAAATGATCCCATCCTGCATGCCCCGTTTTGGACCGCCATCCCTACCAAATTACCATCTGACATTTCAAAATTTGACGAAAAACCTAGGGAATATCCTAAAAATCATGTTATGACTTTCCATTTATGGTGTTCTTCCAACTCTTTGATAGATGATTCCATTCATATTAGACTTTTTTAGAGAACACTTATAGGTGTGGCAACAAAATAGTACATTGAACTGTCGCGTAACTCCTTTGCTGACTTTAATTCTCTTTCCATGGATTTCTGGAAATCCTCTTCCAACCACATATCTAATCATATTCATGAGTGGAGATGACAGAGACGACGAAGACGGTTGATTAAGGCCCCCGTTTTGGACCAACTCCTCGAGGATTGGTTTACAAAGTTTCTCTTGCCTCCTATTAAGGGGTCCTAAATCCCTTTAACTCAACAATAGGAACCAAACCCACCACATAGGACCAATTAGACTCTAAAGCATTTGATGGTGGAATGGTTCTCAAGATATTTTGATACGACCAATTTATTGATGGGATTTATGTAGTTATTGACATGGTATCTTCTTATAAAAGTTCCTCCTTCAGTTTAAACGTTCTCTTTTTGTCTTTTCTTTTATAAGACAGGTCTGATTAAAATATGTGTGCTAGTATAAACTAGATGGTAAAAGGGGGGTTCTTAACTACCAAAGAAGTTTGATCTTGGGATAACCCTTGTTCTCAAGCATGTAGACAAAGATATTCACACATGTGACAAGCCTAGTACTAATACATTAACTTGTTGGTATTTCATTTATTGACTGAGATACAATTATCGAAAGAAAACAAATGTGCAATAAAATGATGGCAAGAAAAATAGTTTCCTTAGATATAGCATCAATCACACATTAACACAATGATTTTCTTTCATCATTAGAGATAAGAACTACAAAAAACACCGAAACATCTAAATTATCAATATATTCATAAACTCTTACTCAGTACAACATCCATTAATGAAATAAAGTTGGAAGTAATTCCTCCTCAATCCAATCACAACGCCTTTGATGAAAAACAAAAATTCATCTCCGGTACTAAACATGAATTCTCAATTAAGGTAGTTCATAAATAGTTATTTACAATTCCAAAAATGAGGGTCTTTTTCAAAACCATCGACCCTTGCTAAAAGGTCAATCTCCTTATTTATAATGAATCATTAACTAAAAATAACTACTACAAGTGCAAGCTAAGTACAAAAAAAATATCGCCACATGGCACTTTCATCCCTCTGTCTTCTAAGAATCATCAAATAGTTTTACTGAAGTGGATGACTCTTCTCATACTCCGACCACTTGATGAAGAGTTCCTCACATGTGTTGGAATACGGGAACCTGCGCTGGTCCATCAGGGCTAAAATTTTTTATTTCACTTCTACTGTCTATGATCTATACTTGACTATTTTAACACTTAACCGCTGCAAAACTGCTCGAGCCCTAACTAGACGCTCCATGAACTGTTGTACTTGACCTGGCACCATGATCACCACCTTTGTTATCTCTGTTGTCCATGCTGAGTCTTGTTTTGCATGTTTCTTGACTATGTCATGCTGGTCGAAAAAGTCCTCGGGTGAGCCGAATTCTAGGACGTCGATGTATTTCATATCCCATTTAATCTTTTCCCATCTCTTTTCGCAATTGACCGACTTCTCCTGAATCTCCCGCTAAGATTCCTAGAAATTTTTTACCCAGTATTTGGCCACTTTCCTGATCCAATATATGCTATTTTCTCTCAACACCCGAATGTTGTGCTCTTCGACGTTTCGACCCTTTTGAATCATGTTGATTTAATCGATCCTTTCTACTGCTTGGTGAGCCTTCTCATACCACCTTTCCACGTCCTTGCAGGTCACTAGTGCCATCAGGGTGTCTTCTTAGAAATCATCTATACTTGCAGTGAAAAGGTGTCATTCATTCGTGAATTTGGCAAAGGAATATTGGAACTCACTTCTAAAAAACACTGTGGCCTATGTGGAGGCCTAATAGTATTTTTCCAAATGGCGTAGATGCTCCAACTCCTTAGGTGAAATGACCAACTCCTTTTCATCCCTTCTTTCTCTATCCAATGTGGAAACTATGATAGCCATCCCTGCACCAATAAGATCGAACATATTGGCGTGTTTTGTGCTCAACAACTTCTCCTCTGTAGTGATGAGAATAGAGCTATCCAACGCAATGCTCCTCTTCTTAGTGGTTCTCTTCATGATGGTTTTTCTCTTCCTATCATAGGCAATCACTTGTATGTCGGTGACCTCATCAACAGGTTCGAGGATTTTTTGTTCTCCCTAGGTTAGAGTATTTCCTAGGCTCCCGGCTGTGTGTACCTATTCTAGGATGGGTTCTTGAACTTCTTCCATATATCTCGATGGCTAGACCTCCGTTTTTTGCTCATCGACTGGTCAGGTATTGACCAAAACCAAATAACCATGGGTAGGTTTGGTGCTTACTTGGTAATCTACTATCGAATTGTCGAGCTGTGTAATTTCCTCTTTCTGGCCACCCGATCCTAGCTCATCTCTCAAGCTATCTATTGGGGTTCCCAAAAATTCGAGCAACTCAGTGTCCAAGACACTTTTGACCTCATGGTCACTCTGTGGAAGGTTTTGAATTGAAGCTTCGGGAATTGTTAGGTAGCTAGAGAGGTAGTAGTGGGGGCCCATAGTGATAATTGTGGAGGCCATTCAATGTAAGGTGGACTAGGTCCACTATATTATTAAATAAGACCTACTTTGGTAGTTAGATATAATAAATGGATAACTAGATATAATAAATATAAGAGGACTTCTTAGAAGGTTCTACTTCTTAAAAGATTCCTCCTCTAGAATGTTCTTAGGTGATGGTAGCACTATATAAATGGGTTCAAGCATTGTAATGAGACATGAAGAGAAGTATTGTATTGTGACGTATAGCACAATAGGAGGATGCCCCCTTGAAGAGGCAAGTGAACATGAGAGGATCCCTTCCATAACATGATCCATTGTATGGTGTTTCCCTACCTTAAGGGTTTGGTAATAATAAAGTGTGGTTTCTTCTATCTTGCTTTGTGGATCTATTGTGTATTCAGTATTTGTAGTGATTATATTTGTATATCAATTCAGGTTCTTAACAAGTTGTATCGGAGCACTTTCCTTGGCCAAAGAAGGGAAGATTTTTTCTAGGGAAGAAAAAGAGGGCGACGCACTTCAGGTTCATATATGAACATTTCAGAGCATCATTTGGTCAAAAAAATTGGGTATTTGAATTCCTCTCGGAAAAATACCCAATTTTGAAAAACAAATCAGTCAAAATGGAGTGTGGGAAATAAATTTATGAGCATTTTAAATTCAACAATTTTTCAGGGTTTTTCCGAAAAAACAACGATTTTTTGTTGTAATTTATTGTTTTATTTTTTTGGTTTTGTCGTGATGGCTGCAGGACCAAAGATTTCATAGGGTTATAATATGGCTATTTCCTCTTAGACCCTCAAATAAATTCTACAGATTAGTGAAGCATTCAAATCTCAATTGTATGACACATTGGATGCCAAATTGGATGACTTTGTAGATGGCCTCACAAACAAACTCAATGATAGTTTTTGTAGTATTCAAGATTCATTAGATAAAATTCAAGAGATATTTCTTATGGTGGGCATAAGAGATGAATATAATGAAGAAATATATGTTTGGTATGATTTGGAGGCCAATTGTGATGATTGGTGGATAGTTGTCATTTCTAGGATGACAACCACTTTCATATTTTATTTGATGACTCTAATCCACCTTTTGTAGAGAGCATAAATGTGACAAATCAGGAGCCAATGATTATTACCAGTGTCCATCCCTCATATTCTAAAATGGTATTATTCCTTCCATATTCTGCTACGATCCTTTTCCACTATGTGGATGGATCTTCTTATTTGGATCCACATGACAGATGTCAGTCTTTGGAGCATCATTTTGATTTGGTTATTGGGTTCCAAAATCTTCCATGGGGAGTTCACATGAACACTTGGACATGGGACCCAGGCTTACAATGGTGGTTGGACTACTTCAACATGGTGGATTTCCTTTCTACATGGGACCTTGGTTCTCCAGTCTTCTTCAACATTATTCTCCACAATTATCCATGGGACCCTGGTATATGGTTGTACATTAAGCGGTTAGGACAATGCTTTCTTAAGGGGGTTAGAATGTTATCTAGCTAGAGAGGTAGTAGTGAGGGCCCATAATGATAATAGTGGAGGCCATTCAATGTAAGGTGGACTAGGTCCACTATATCATTAAATAAGACCCACTATGGTAGTTAGATATAATAAATGGGTAGCTAGATATAATAAATGTAAGATGACTTCTTAGAAGGTTCTACTTCTTAGAATATTCCTCCTCTAGAATGTTATTATAAGGTGATGGTAGCACTATATAAAGGGGTTCAAGCAATGTAATGAAAAATGAAGAGAAGTATTGTATTGTGAGCTGTAGCTCAATAGGAGGATGCCCCCTCGAAGAGGCAAGTGAACAGGAGAGGATCCCTTCCATAACATGATCTATTGTATGGTGTTTCCCTACCTCAAGGGTTTGGTAATGATAAAGTGTGGTTTCTTCTATCTTTCTTTGTGGATCTATTGTGTATTCAGTATTTGTGGTGATTATATTTGTAGATCAATTCAGGTTCTTAACAAGAACTGGGGTAGATGCTCTCTTAGGCTCCCTTTTCTCTGTAATATACATTGGAGTCACTAGGGAAACCTCTGAACTCTAATCATCATCATAGATGGTTATTAAGTTGAATAAGGGGTTTGGTACAATTTTCCTACCTGGTGTCTTTGAAATCTCAATCTGGGTTGAAATCCCCCCTGGTGATATGATTTGCGGTGATGGAACTTTAGGGTTTCTGGCCTGGTGATTTGTTCAAGTTGTATTGGCTCTCCTTTATTTTTGATTGGTTGATCAACAAGAATCTTAGACATATATACAAGATCAGGGTCATTCTGCAACTGATCAATGATTATTTGTGTCCCTTCTAGCAAGATAAATCCTCTTCTTTGTGCCTCTGTAGTCTCGGCTTCCCTAATTCCTTCGTTGGATCTGAGGGCCTCTTGAGCTGGCTTATCTATTGTCTCCACATGTTCTTCCATGCTCATAGCTTTGAACTTGGTCATGTTTGAGTTGGCCATCCTCTGTACTACCTTCTCCAAGTCCCGAGCGCATTCTGTGAAAATTTCATCCTCAAATTTGTCATGTGCATATGGCCAAAAAGATGATACTTGTGAAGCATGTTGGAGGACCAGACCTTTAGGGTCATGCTTGCAGAATCAACCTGTCGAGAAACTAAATTCAAGTTGGCTCATCCCTTCTTTTTTTTCTTGAGCAATATCCTTTACCAAATAAAACCCCACATGGAAACCGTAGGGTATGAAAGCCCGTTTCTTGTCTTTTACTAGTGTGGTGTTATATCCCTATAGGACAGTCTGATAGCATATTTATCCCATAATGAGACAGTTTGGGATGTGAGCGGGTAGTATATGTGACACTCCGCTGGCCCCTAACACCCTGATATAGGTTGAGCATTCATCTGAATACCAGTGACATACATTCGCTACCATTTTCTTAGTTGTTGTGGATAGTCTTGGGAATTCCTATTTAAATATAATAAAATGAATACGGGGGATGAAATCATCGCAAATGAGTGTGTAATATTTTTTGTACCTGTTCTCCCATAGTATGCTGAAATAAACATGAACAAGGAGCTCCACAACATGCCAATTTAAATTCATGTCGGTGAAGACGTTTCTCACAAAGATCACATCGAGGAGGTATGAGGCCATGTGGAAAGTGGACGCTTACCCTTCTTTCAGCGTCTGAGCCTATTGTACACAAATTCTCAATTGCTTGGAAATTATCGCTCCTTAGTTGAAGATGCTTCCTGAGATCACCACTGTGTATGCCAAGGGAATCCATGCTTCCAAAAACTTGGAGCAGTCCTTCTCTCCATACAATCGACATATGAGAGCCATCAAGTAGATGTATGGCTCCCTCAGGTTTATTGTCCCATACCATCCATTGCTCTGGTTTGTAAACTTTTTTTCCTCCTTCCACCATGAGGCCATTAACTGGCTGGTGTCATGGAATTCATAGTACTTCACCATGAAGTTTGTGTTTAGCCACTCCTCTGGGTCTCTGCATTTGTAGTACTTCTGAACTTCTATGGGGAGGAAAAATATGACACACCCACCATTCTCATCGTTGATTAAGAATTTATGTGCATCTATATGGTCGATTAGCCACTTCAAAACCTCCATGCATGGGAAAAACAAGGTTCTACTGGCTACCATGTGCAAATATGACCATCGGATATTTGGGAACACCTAGTCATTGGGCACCCTTACATCTGGGTCATTGTGTGGGATATACTCTAGGTACTCCTCCCGACTGATTCTGTTGAAAACATCCCCCTACTGTGGGCCCATTACTTTGGATCTAGTGCTTGCTTCTGTATCACCGAAGACTAGAGGTTGGACAAAGGATTTCCTTGTTGAGGTTTTTATGACTGACTCTACCTTGGGAGTGTACTCCAACTGCCTCACAATACCATAAGAATAACCTTCACCTGTTTCTGCTTCCTTTAGCTTGGGTGCTCTCGGAGAGAGTTTGGTGGTTGGATTTCTCAGAGGAATTTTCCATACAACTTAGAAAATAGTTATAAACTGTGCAAGAAATAAGATGTATATATAGAAAATCACTACCGCCAAATTGACAAACTTGAATACATACCTCTTCTTCTTGTTTAAACTGGTCTTGATAATCTAAGAATCAACACAGTCTCGAGATGCTTGTTTTTCTTCTTTGGATTCTCTAGAATTTGAACTTTTGCGCAGAATGAAATCATTCAAAACCATTATAGAGATTTAAAAGGAATGAACTTAACTTGTCGCATCATCTACTCAATTCAGGTTATGAGTGTAATTCTATTAAATCCACCATCAAATCTTCAAAGACATTTTAAAATTAAATTCGATTGTGGGTTGATGGTGTGAACGCAGGTTGTAACGTGGCCTATTACTGATTTAAAATTGTTGTTGTTTAATCAACACACGAGGTAGCAAAAAATGTGGGGTGAAGCATTAATTGGTCTATTAAATGTTAGAATCTGATCGTATCTTGTGTCGAAAACATCCCATCATTTCGCTAGTACAACTGGTGAGTCAGGGGTCGGGGTTCTGCTTCAAACTCTTTTCATTGATATATTCTTTCAAAATATTCGACATCGATTGATCTTTCCATACAGAGCTGATGTAGCAAAGCTGACTAGGAGGTGTGACTAGGACACATGAATCCTTAATACGACTCAAGACGAAACTAGGTTGTATGACACCCTTACGTGCACATGGCACTTGAGATCGACATCTTCATTTACTCATGTTAATTGGAATCATGACTTTCCTTAAGCTACACATTCTAAAACCCGATCCTATCTTGCCAACACTGAAAAGTATCAAGGATCGATGATCGACGATAAACCTACCCAAGTGCTCCTAGATCGACTCTCTTGAAAAAGTCCCGATGTCAAAAGTGTATCGGGGATCGATAGTTTATTTAACGCATAAAAAATAAATTGTTTTAATCTTTTTAGACTTTCCCTGACCTCGAGAAAGCACATCGGTCATCGACTATTGGTGGTTTCTTTATGGTTTTTTTCAATGTCTATCCCTCTTGTACTTTGCCGACGTCGATGGGGATTGGCTATGTCCTAAATTTTCGTGGTGAATAACTTACAAAAAACAACTCCACCTTCTACTGAAGTCAATGATGCATCGATAATCGACAATTAGTGTAACTGTGTGGCCACTTTACTTGCTTGAATTTTTCTGATGCTGAACACAAGTGCGTTAGTCGCAATGTTAAATGCAGATTCCTAGTTCAGATGTCAAGTTATTTTAGACACAAGGTTTCATTTAACAAGTTCAAACAAACCTGACTTGATTGATAAGAGTCATGAAAATAAAAAACAAAATAAACCATCCCCCAAAGTGAACTCAATTTAGACAGTAAAAGAAAACAAGTGGTACCTAAAAAGTGATAGAATTTCATAAGGATTTTTAGGGTGTTTTGAGTGCTCAACAAATGACGATTTACTAGGTGAAAGCATAATATTTGTTCCTTCCTCGGGCTTAGTTGATGTAGAAGCTGGTTAAGAACCTAACTGGTTTTTATTTTATCAGATTCTCTTCTATCCTTGCATTTAAAATTCCCCTAGTTCATGAATCCGGGCTTGCCTATGGAGTTTCACCCTTTATTCCACCTCCGTTCCTCTTGAACATGACCCATGCCCCCTTTTGAAAAGAGTTGAGTAAAACATTCACTAGCACTAGGCCTTTTAGTTATCATTATTAAGTTGTTTTGGTGTTGCTCCGCTGCCAGTGAGAATCCATAGCCCCAATGAAGTTATCTACATACCCTCTCCTACTTCACGCTCATTTGATATAATTGATTTATTTTTGGCAGAGATGCCCTAAGAGAGTGGGAGAGGAGGACGTCTGTTATCTACAAGATGAGATGGTTAGGGTGAAATTTTTCCTAGATCTGTATTGAGGTACATGTGGTCCTTTCTAACTTACCATCTTTCCCTTTAGGTTTTACCATACCACCAGGTGGACACTTCATCATTTGCCTTGGTTTTTTATTCGCAAAGATTAGATACATAACTCTTTTAAGAAAAACATAGTTTGCCCAGTGTTTCTTGTGTTGCATATAAGCATGAGTCAGGAATGGATTTTGCTACTCCGTATTTATTAAGGTCAACCAATTCCTTGCAGAACAAAACTCTATTGCAAAAAAAATACCACACAATAAAAACATAAATAAAGGACTCTGCAATCAGTCTACCTACACATAGAATAACATGAAAAACGAACACACACTTTTTTTTTTGAACAAAAATATTTTTTTAGGGATTGACCATTCGTCATGAAGGAATCAAGTTCCCCCCTCATATTTTTCAACCTATATGTTCCTACCCCAAGTTTCCCAGCTACCTAGAAAGGTCCAAGCCATAGATTATGAAACTTTGAATGTTTTCCCTTCGATTCATTCGCTCTATCCCATTTCAGGACTAAGTCTCCTACTTCAAATTTCTTCTCTTTGGCCTTATTCTTGTCAAACCACCTTTTAAATATCTGTTGATGAGTAATGAACTTTGATTTTTCTTTCTCCCTTTCTATTTCCAACATGAGGAGGGTATCAATTCTTTGTTGAATAAGCGATGAGGGTTTTCCTCTATATCCCTGAGCAAGCTGAAGAGATGGAAGATATAATCCGTTCGGGAGAATGGCTTCTTTCTCGTATACCAAATGTATGGGGAGTTCCCTATAACTTCCTTGGGTGTTACTTTATCGGACCACAAGGAATTATGAAGTGAAATATGCCAATTCCTATGACTATATGCAACTGTTTTCTTCACAATCCTCACTAGGTTCTTATTGGTTGATCCTGCCACTCCATTCCCCTATGGATAGTAGTTTGTAGAGTATCTGATTATGATTTCTTTGTCTAGAGAAAAATCTTTTAGTAGGGTGGAAGAAAAGTTAGAGGCATTATAAAAAACAAGAACAAAAGGAATACCAAACCTTGTGATCATCTATTGTTCTATGAATTGGATTACCACCTTTTCATTTATGTGAGTCAGAGGGATGGCCTCTGCCCATTTTGTAAAATAGTTCGTAGAAGTCAATATGTATCTATGTTGTTTTGAAGAACTTGGGGTAATTTATCCTATGACATCTAAATCCCATTGCTCAAATGGTTTGGATATGGCCACTGGTTGGAGTGGGAGAAATTCTCTCTTTTCTCTCCCTGCACTTATTTGACAAGTTTTACAGTTTCTAGCACATGTATGAGCATCTCTAAACAAATTAGGCCAATAATAGCCAGCTCTTAGTATATTGTGAGTGGTGGTATTCCCTACACAAAGTCCACCTGTAGGACCATCATGGAGCTCCTTCATAACCTTGTCTCTGTCTTCTCGTTAGAGACATCTCAAAAGTACCCCATCATAATTTATGTGGAAGAGCACCAAATTTATGAGGTGATATTGTGTCGATTTTAGTTTGAGAGCTCTCCTTTCCTTAGGGTTTAGGTTTTCTGGGAAAGTCCCATGATACAAGAGATAAAATAGTTTTCCATACAAAGACTCTTGCCCTGGGGGAACATATAAAGCTTCACTGTAAAACCATAATGCCAATTCATTCTCCCAACCAAAGTATTCATTTACTTGGTCTTGGGCTTCAACGACCAATTTACACAATCCTTGTCCCTTAACCAGTTTGGCAGGTTTTATATATAGATCAAATTCTTGGATTACTACCATCCAATTTCCTCTTCTTTCCCCCATCTCCTGTTGAGTGAATAGGGATTAGACTGCGGGATGAGGCACAATGAATTTGGTGTGATTTTTTAGGATGTAAGATATTAAATGTTTTATTGCTTTGTATACCCTCATAAGCTTGTTTCTCTATAGAAGGGTAATTC
>JZKD02S2279634.1:34728-91399 GCA_000966675.3 Picea glauca
TTTTCAGAAATGTAGGAAATTTGGCATTTCATTAAATCCCAAGAAATCTAACTTTGGAATGAAAGAGGGGAAACTACTTGGTCATATCATTTTGAAAGAAGGAATAAAAACAGATCCTGGCAGAGTGGCTGCAATTATGAAAATTGACACACCTAGGAGCAAAAAGGAGGTACAATCCTTTCTTGGAAGAGTAAACTTTCTGAGGAGGTTTATCCCCAATTTGGTTGAAATCATAAAGTACATTACCAACATGATTAGGCAGTGAGATAAAGTGGACTCCATAAGCCAGGAAATCCTTTGAGAATATAAAAGTAGCATCGACCAAGGCAACAATATTGGCTAGTCCAGATTATACAAAGGATTTCATCATGTTCTCTTTTGCATCAGAACAAACCATTGTTGATGTCTTGTCGCAAAGAGATGAAAAGAATTTTCAAAGGCCCGTATCCTATTACAACAAAACTCTAAGATATTCTCCTTTGAAGTATGACATCATGGAGAAACAATCATATGCACTAGTAAAATCCATGAAAGAATTCATAATTTACATCTTACATTCTCATGTTATTGTTTATGTGCCTAGTAATTCCATGAAAGACATCTTAACTCAGTTTGATCCTGAAGGAAAAAGAGGAAAATGGATAATTGTCTTGTTAGAGTATGATAAATCCTACAAATTTGATCAAAGGTCAGGGGATTTCTAAATTGATGACACAGTCAAATTATGACGTCTTGGGAATAAATTTTATTGATGACATGTTATAAAATTCAATGGAAGAGATAGTCCCATAGGTATCCTAGAAATTTCTTGAATATCCATGGTATGCTTATATTATCTATGTGTTAAGGAATTTACAGGCTCCTTCTGAATTGAGCAAGACAAAGGCTACATTTTTGAAGTTAAAAGTAACAAAATTTTGTATTCTAGATAATTCTTTGTATTGGAAAGATCCAGGTGGGATTTTGCAGTTGTTTATTGGAAGGAGAAGTAAAACATGCTATCAAGAATTTCATAAAGGTGATTGTGGAGGGCACCATTACTGGAAAACCATTGTGCATAAGATACCGAGAGAAGGGTTCTATTGGCCCAACATTTTTTCTGATGTGTACAAGGAGGTGTCCAGTTGTCATGACTGTCATATTTTTTATGGCAAAAGGAAATTGCAGACCTTGCCATTAAAACCTATTTCTGTTGAAGCACCGTTTAGGAAATGGGGCCTTGACTTTATAGGAGAGATTCATCCACCATTTTCATCTAAACATAGGTGGATATTGACAACTACAAACTACTTCACCAAATGGATTGAAGAAGTTCCAACGAGGCAAGCTTTCAATGTTGTCATTATTCAATTTTTGGAAAGTAACATTATGTCTAGGTTTAGTTGTCCATTCAAAATCATAACCGATAATGCAACAACGTTCAAGTCCAAGAGAATGGAAAAGTTCTGCAGTGCTTATAACATAATCCTTGTTCATTCCACAACTTATTACCCACAAGGTAATGGGTTAGTTGAGTCACCCAACAAGAGCTTGACAAAAATTATTAAGAATCTTCTATAGGAAAACAAGAAGGCTTGGCACAATAAACTTATTTATGCACTATGGGCTGATAGGATCACTACCAAGAGGTCTATTTCTACATCACCTTTTCATATTGTATATGACATAGATGCAGTTTTCCCTACTTAATTAAGGATACCAGTGATGAAGTTGTTGCAAGAACGGGAAGATAAACCAAATGATGCTCAAAGAAGGATAAATCAACTGATCCATGTGCAACAAATGAGAGAATGAGATTTCAACAACTCATAATTGCATCAGGACAAAATGAAAAAGGTTTTTGACAGACAGACAAAGGTTGATGATTTCAAGGTAGATGATCTGGTGTTGAAGTGGGATGCAAGAAATGAAGATAAAGGGAAGCATGGAAAGTTTGATCACCTCTGACTGGGACCATTCAAAATTGTTGCTTATCATGGGAGCAATGCTTATTTACCACAGGAGCTGAATGGAAATATCATTGGTGGAGTACCTGTAAATGGGAGTTTTTTCAAACACTACCTTTCTTAAAAGTATTTTGGTCTTTCCATTTCATTGTAAATAACCATTTTTTTTTTTTTTTAGATAGAGAAGTTTATGTTTTTTCATCTCAACAAAATTTGAAGCCTGAAGAGAAGGCCCTAAGGTTTTGTTGCAGATTATTGGTGTGAATTGAAATAGGCAAGGTATTCATGTTTATGTTTTTTAGAAAAATTTCAGAAACTTTCAAAAATAGCCCAATGAATAAGGCTATTGGATCTATAGTTCTATGGCACCTCGCATGGAGGATTTCATCCCTAGTTGGAGACCATGTTAGTGACTAATAAAAAACAATTATGACCTAGGGTCATAATTCTAAAATTAGAGAAGGTGCTAAATGGTTTGGAGGCATGATAAATTGACAGAAGGGTTAAAAATGGCATAAAACAATTAATTTTTTCGGAGAAATTAATAAGATTGGGCCCGGAATAATTTTGATCAAGATCCATCAAATTCAACAGCCAGGAAGCATTGTAGAGTTTGAAGTTGTTCGGGAGATAATTGTGAAGGGTGGTCCCGCAATCCAAACCATGGTTTCTATCGAGGAGTGTGTGTCAACGTCGTATTGATTGTGGAATGACAAGAGGGTTGTTCCAAAACCGCCAATCCACATCTCCAAAATTTGAAAAGCATAAAATGTTGATTTGACATTTTCATTTATTATTATTTTCAAACTTAAGAACCGTTGGAACATTATCACGACCACCATTTTATGTTGCAGCCAAACTTTGCACCACTACAATTCACTTCCAGGTATTTATCCCGTCACCATGGATCCCATAGTATTGTTAGTAGGAGAGAAAGACCTTGAAAATAATGAGGAAGCCATAATTGATAGAGATGCATATGTATTTGATCTCGATATCACTATTTACCCCATTTTTTGTGTCGAAGAAACCTCGTTGATATAAAGGGAAAGAATATTCCATTTTTAGAAGTAGTCCAGGCTTCCATTGCCCCATATGTTGTCAATCTCTCTTTCTCATTTCCTGAATTCATAGGTTGGTGTGCTAAACAATATTCTCATTAAGAGAGGGTAATTTTAAATAAACAAGGGTCTCAAGGCCTGTGTAGAATAGATAATTTGTTAGTTCGAAAGTCACTCGATATACCAAATTCATTTTCCTTTAATTCTGAGTCATTCAATGAAGAAAAAGTGATTAGGGTTTACATAGAATGTCAGCCAAAGATCAAAAGTCAATTTCTACAACAAATCATTAAACATGAGATTTTGTCCTTACCAATGAGTATCAACATGATGGTCAATGAATTTTAGTGGGTTTGTTCCTTGTTGAGTCGGGTCCTATGTCTATATAGTGATAAATATGTTTTGGAAGTCATGCTTGGTTTTCTTTTGATTTTTTGCAAGTCAGAGTCTGGTCAGTTAGTCCAGATTAATTTTGATAAATTCCTATATGATACTATTCACAAGAAGCTAGTGAATTTCCACTCTTTGAGACATTTCAGAATATATACATATATGTTAAATATTTTCTTAGCAAGTAACCATGGAGAAATCCCTGAAGCTACCTTTTTATCTACTGACTATAAAAGAATCACTTTTCTCATATTCATCAACAAGGTCATGTCAAGAATCTATTCTCTAATTTTTAATACAAGTTTACCCAGAGTTTTGGAGGACATGAATATTCATTTGCAGCCAAATCCAAAAAACAGAGTAGGAGACTGGGTACTTTTTATGCATTCAACAATGATCTGGGTGTATGGTTTTCATGAGTCTTTGTTGGCCCTCGACTAAGTTTTGAGAAAACTTTGGTCAGTTTTGGCCCACTTTTGGACTTCAACCCATTGGTCGAAGAAGGAGTGCCCAGGAAGAGTTGAGATCATGGATCTCATCGACTTTGAGGGTTATGTGGACCCATTAAAGGGTCCTCTAGGGTTTTGTATTGGGTTTATGGGATATCGTCCCATGGGTTTTCCCATGTTTAGGCCTTATTGTAAGGGTTTGTAACATATAAATAAAGAAGACTATATCATAAAAGTAGATAGTGAAGTGAATATAGTTATCTATGAACATAGTGCTTTGTGCAAAGGCATGTATGTGTGGGACTATGATTTTGTAGAAGGTGCAAATGTTGTGATATGGCTACATGTATTTAACCTAGTTTTGGAAGGAGGATCTAGTGCTCAGTGTGCAGATCTCCTATTTGGTGTGAATCTTGACTCTGTGGCTTAGTGCACAGGAGTGAATGAATGTAAGATTTGGAAAATAATAAAGAGGTAAAGTGGTTTGTGGACGTAGCCCCACCATGGGGTGAACCTCGTATATATGGAGTCTCATGGTTTGATTTGTGCAATGTTATCTTTGTTATGTTTTTCTTAGTGGTTAGATTAGATGTGTAATGGATATGTATGTGTTTCTTAAATGCTTTGCTTATGTTTAAATGCTAGATCTGATCCATAGTGCTAAGTGTTTAAGGTGCATAATATTTTTTTGTTACTACGCTAGATGTATCTTTGATTATGTTCTGTGATGTTAAGAAGATTAATGAACTAATTCATGTCACTTCCTAAGAATTAACAGAATACTCTGGGAAGTGTTAATATCACATATTTGTGTCCCAGCTTGGTTACAAACACCTATGTCATGTAACCCCCCCTTGACTCTACCTCGGGTGAGACTTCACTTTCTTTGCAGGTGTTGCCAAAAGGGTCGGTAGTCTAGGTTTTGTTGGTGTGATGTTAAGCATTGAACCCTAGGTCTACCACTCTACCAACAAATGGTTTTGTTGTCGGGACCTGAAACTGTGAATGTTGGGAACTGAAGTAAAGAAAAAGAGAAGCTTTGTGTGTAGATCTGTTGTTGAAGTGTCCAATACTCTACTTGACTTGTGAATCTTTGTGCCTATAGAGTAATATTATCTTAAGAAAAGAGGTAAGATCCTAAAGAATCAAGCTTTGTGCTTTGGTAAGAGAAAGATAAGTGAATTTTTTTGTTTTGAAAGCATGAATTTAAGTACATTTAATAGATTATGTCCTAGTCTGAAGGCTAGGGCGTAGTTGAAACAAAGAGTTGATTTGAGTAAATTTAATGGAAATGAATAAAGACATGTTATTATTATGCATAGAAAGAGTTTTTGCACTAATAAGTGGATGCAAAAACCTAGAAAGAATTTTTGCAGATTGTAGGTCCAACATTGTGATCCTATGGGAAGTGCACAGTACAGAAATGGTTGGGAAACGTTTAAAAGAAAAATATGATTGACATTGTGTTATACTTGCAAAAGGATGGCATATCTTGCTAAGGAATGTCCTGAGGTAGGCCCTATTTGTCTTTTTTGTAAGGTAATTGGTCATGAGGTTGAGGATTGTCCAAGGATTATAAAGTTGAAGGAATGAACATGAGAAAAGAAAAATATGAAGAAATTAAAGAGACTAAGGGAATGATAGAGAGTCATAAAGAGAAAGGATCAAAGAAAGTTCAGATTATGATATTACAATTGAAAGAAACGATGGATGTTCACAAAGATGTTAGTTTACTAGAAAGCTTGAAATAAAAACAACGCATAAGTGCAAGAATAGAAGACTTCAACATTGACTGTGTCTTGGATGAAGAAACACAAGTAAATATTATGACAGAAGAAACTTAGAAAATTTTGGGAAAGCCTACGGTGGTACCTTCATTAGGAAGGATAGGCTTATTTAAGGGTAAGATGATAACCCTGTGTGGAAGAATTACTAATGTACCTATGATTGTTCATGGAACATCGATTGAAGAAGAATTTGAAGTCATTCGGTTTGTTGGGGACAATGCCCCTTTCCCAATTTTGTTAGGTAAGACTTGGATTGAGAAGGATCAGATCAGAAGGAAAGCATAGGAAGAAGCTACAGAAAAATAAAACTCAAGAAATAAGGGATTTCATAGCTAGGAAAATAGATCGACTAATAGAAGAATGAGAAGATAAGTCAAAGAAACAGAACAAAGTAACAACGCAGGAGGAACATAAAGTAAGAGAATTAGCTACCAAGGATGAAAGAATGAAAGAAGGCTTGAAGGACCTATCTATCCAATAAAGAAGTATGTCCACTCAGGAAGAGTTAATGAAATGGATATTAACTTTAGAATCTTTTAGGGCACCTCAGCAGTGTGAAGCCACTACGCTAGGGGAAGATAAGAATAAAAATGGAAAGAGGTTTCCAGAAATAGTTAGAGAGGCTCAGATAATAGGAAAAAAGACAAGGAAGCTCAATAAAAAGAAAGCTGAGTTGGAAAAGCTACAAGAAGCTACAAAGACTAGATGGAAGACTTCGCAGACTAGAACCTCGTAGGAGGTAGGTTCCCAAGTTTTGAACCTCCCTAGAACAGTAGGTCCGCGCAGAATTGGACTTCACCCTAGTGAAGTTATATGACCATTGGAGGCACCCTGGCCATTAGAATAATGCTCTGGAATGGTTATAAAACACATTTATGGGCTTATGGACTGCTTTTGGGACATTGAGACTGTGCCATAATGGATAGATTTACATTGAAGGAATCATTTCCTAGCCATTGGAAGATTTGTTATGATACCTCGCCTATTTAACTCATCGGTTGTTGTGTCGAGACCACTTTTTTCTACTCGTGATTGACTGATCTAAGCAAATAAATGTCCAAGTGTTGAGTTGTGCTATCTAATATTAGACCCCACTTGTCCACTTGTCTACCCCGCCTGTTCGTTTTCCTACCCCACCTATTTGTTAAAATCTAGAATGTCGGACAAGCCTAGTGAATTGGAGAAGTCTGTTGAGGAATTCCTTAAGAAGCAAATGGCCAACAAACCAATATCTAAAGGTATTCAAGTGTCATTGACTAGGGGACTGTAGGCTTCTCCTTCGAGTGGACATCGTTCCGACTGTGTCAACCCCGTAATTGAGCAGTGAAGTAAGCATTGCGATGATCTGGCTAATGCAAAGAAGATATCGTCAATCCTACCCAAATATATTCCACCTTTGGCTGGTGTTGTTAACTATGAAAACATCTCTCACGACTTTGAGTACTCTGTTTTTACTTTGTACATTTCGAAAGGAATTCGCATAGTCAGGAGTCAGTTAGGATAGATCTCATTATTGAATAACATTGACTTCAATTTAGGAGACCAAAAGAACTGTGCCATGTTGTCTCCTCACCACTATCTCATGAAGACAATTGGGAAGAATCCTCACCTCATCTCACATCCATGGATTAAGGGGTTGGTGCAGTCCACCGTGCTAAATGTGATGAAGATCCCACATTTTGGCTGCCACCAGGAGGTTAACGCTTGCGTTAAAGTCCTCCTATTGTAATATCATGGAGAATATTTGTGGCTTGACAGAAGGATTACTGTGGATCTAACGTTGATCCACCATATCACAAGATTAAGTGTGAAGGGTCCTGACCCTCAATAGTTTTATCCAGGGAAGGCCTCAAACCGTTCCCTGGCACAGCGCATCAAGGAATATTACAGAAAGATAGAGAAAGGAAAGTGAGGTTACAAGGTGGCCTCTATATAAAATGAAACAGTGCACCTTTCTTTCCAACACCTAGCTAGAAATCTTGTGAGGAAGAAGAACCCCACACAGGTCACCGGGTTCATGGTGGACCTCGCAGGAAAATGTGTGGATGGCATGCAGATGAACTAGGTGAACTACCTCGTCAACGAGCTAGAGAAGGATTGTCGTGAAGCCCAGGATTTTGGATACAAATTCCATTACAGTTGGTTGATCATTTTGATTGCATTTGTCACTTGGAAAATTCCTGAAGGAACCACTTTTATAGAGATCGAAACCTCAGAGATGTCGGTCACTCGGTTTTCAACCCTGTGGTATACCAATGACATGATGAAGCAGTGGCAGTCTAATTCCGTGTTTCATGGATATTACCAGCATTTAAAGGTCACCATCGAATCATTTCCGCACATGAAACCATGCACCCTGCACCAGTATCGACCAATAGAAAATTTATGTGTTGATCCTCATTTCATCTACATCACCACGCCCAGAGATGAGAACTAGGAAGAATTGCAGTCATACTACAAACTGGCAGATTAAGATATGGAGCAGATTACAAAGGAGTGGCTGGAGGAATTTCTTGTACCTGTCCCTGATGCAAAATTATCTGACACTAACACCATAGGAAGACCCATAGTTACCCGAGTTGAAAATGTCAGAAAATCCAGTGGGATGAAGAAGAATAAAAAGTAGGATGAAGTCTAGGATATAGAGAGTGATGAAGAGGAAAACGCTTCTGAAGGTAACAAGTATGTCTCTCCAGGAGGAGGAGAATATGAAGCAGAAGGACATGGAGGAGGATATGAAAGAGAATAAGGGAAAGGGGGAGGCAAAGATACACCACTTGAAGATCCCCCTACTGGGACAGTAACACCGCAAAAGAGGAAGGTTTCTCGAAAGAAATCTTTGGGCATGTAGAAGACGTGCGCTAATAATCCCCAGTTGGAGGCCACTCTCATTAAGGACAACATCATTATGGTCCATGGATCTATGGAGGATGCTTCCAAAGAAATATTGCAAAGATATAGAGAGAAGCAAGAGGATTTATACAGAAGGATTGAGAGGGAATTGAAAGAAATGCAACAAGTTGTCTTCTTGGTCCGTGCAGTACCTATTGTGTTGTCTACACCTTCCTCATCACAAACTGGAGAATTGGGGGATGAACCAACCCAATTGAGAAGGATTGTGGATGAAACAGAAGCTCAGTTTTTGAGAGTGCAGGAAGAGAAGGAGAAGGCTACAGAAGCCCTGAAAAGGGAGAAAGATGAAGTCTTAGCACAATTACGAGCAATGAAGGACAATGTAGAAGCCCAAGAAAGAGAGAAATCAGAGCTTCAGGAGGAAAAATCCCAGCTACAAAGGGAAAAAGAGTAGCTTCTCATAGAGTGGACCATGTTCAAAGAAGTGGTAAGTAAAGCATGTCACTCTGTGCCAGTCTTGGCACAAAAGGAGAAAGATTCAGTCGAAGCTCAAATAATGAAGCTCGCAGAGATCATCCAACAACTTCAAGCTAGGATAACATAATTGGAGGCCCAAATAGTACCGAGCACCCTGCAGGAGGTGCGTGACCAAAGGGAAGAGATCGGAAAAAACACAATAGAAAGAATAAGATCCCTCACCTCGGAATGTAAACAATTAAGTGATAAAAGCATCGATACATATGAACGGCTTGTCGAGGATCCATAACTAAGGAAGCTAGAAGCACAGTTACAGGAAGTGAAACAACAAGAATTTTTGTTGCAGGCGTAGATGAAGCCACTTACCACAGTAGAAAGAATGAATATATCCCAGGAGTAGCATGCAGTACAACAACAGATCACTTCCCTCTAGGGTAAAGTAATGGAAGTAACACAGAAGATATAGCATGTGCAGGATGAAGTCTGCAAGGTGTTCAAATATATTGATGGACAGGGCTCATAATCGGATCAAGTTGTCACAGCAATAGAAAAACACCTAGAAGGGCCTGTTATAGAGCATATGATCTAGGAGCTCGTTGTGTAGGAGTCTCAGGCGAAGAAGTAAGTCGAGGCAGCTTGAGTTAATATAGATAATTTCAAAGAAACATTGTCTACACCTGAGTGACTCGGGATGAGTCATAAGTGATTGTTGGGGGCCTATTGGCCCTCGACCAAGTTTTGAGGAAACTTTGGTTAGTTTTGGTTCACTTTTGGACTTCGACACATTGGTCGAAGAAGGAGCACGTAGGCAGAGTTGAGATCGCAGATCTCACCGACTTTGAGGGTTATGTGGACCCATTAAATAGTCCTCTAGGGTTTTGTAATGGGTTTATGGGATATCGACCCATGGGGTTTTCCCATGTTTAGGACTTATTGTAAGGGTTTGTAATATATAAATAAAAAATATTGTATTGTAAAAGTATCTAGCAAAGTGAATATAGTTCTATGTTAACAGAGTGCTTTGTGCAAAGGCATGTATGTGTGGGACTATGATTTTGTAGAAGGTGCAAATGATGTGATCTGCCTACGTGTATTTGACCTAGTTTTGGAAGGAGGATCTGGTGCTCGGTGCACAGATCTCATGTCTGGTGTGAAGATTGACTCTGTGGCTTAGTGCACAGGAGTGAATGAATGTAATATTTAGCAAATAATAAAGAGGTGAAGTGGTTTGTGGACATAGCCCCACCCTGGGGTGAACCACATATATCTGGAGTCTCATGGTTTTCTTTGTGAAATGTTATCTTTGTTATGTTTTTCTTAGTTCTTAGATTATATGTGTAATGGATATGTATGTGTTGCTTAAATGATTTTCTTATGTTAAAATGATAGATATGATCCACAGTGCTAAGTGCTAAGTGTTTAAGGTGCATAATATTTGGTTGTTACTACACTAGATATATCTTTGATTATGTTATGTGATGTTAATAGGATTAATGAACTAATGCATGTCACTTCCTAAGTGTTAACAAAATACTCTTCGAAGTGTTATTATCACAGATCTTTGTCCCATCTTGGTTACAGACACCTGCATCTTGTAACCCCCCCTTGCTTCTACCTCGGGTGAGACTTCGCTTGCTTCGCAGGTGTTGCCAAAAGGGCCGATAGTCAGGTTTGTTTTGGCACATTGTTAAGAATTGAACCCTGGGTTTGCCCCCATGCCAACAGTCTCCTTACTTGTTACATGTTTTTCCAGCTCCCATGATTTTTTATCTTGAGTTCATCAGGCAGAGAATCATTTCTGAGACAGGGAACTTCATCAAATTTCACAAAGCCTCTAACATTAAATTCCCTTTTGTTATTGTTCCTTTCGTTGTTAAGTATAGATCATGTTCATCACAGGTTAAGGAAAAAATAAAAGATTTTGATTCTTCATAAATATAAGGAAAAAAATATGATCTACATCATATTATATCCAAGAGAGGGTAGATGAATAAAAATGCACCTTATGAACATGAGAATGTTGAAGGCTTGGATAAACTAGTTAATATGGAAGTGTGTATTGATGTGGAAGCACCATTGCAACAGTACAAACACAACAAGATCCTCAAAAGTTGGTGATTAAAATTCCTAAGGCTAGTGTGTACAACAAAAGAAACATTTCAGAGGCTATGGATATTGATGTTGAACAAACTTCTAAAAAGAAAATGAAAATTATTCAGCCAAAGAAGATTGTAGATTTGGAAGATGAAGGACCTAGAGATCAAGTGAATTTGAACACTGTGGAAAGTGGTACCGATATTGTAGAAATTGAGGAAAGAATTAAGCTTGAAATTGAAGGCAACTCAAGAGCCTTTCATAGTCAAAAATATTATTTTGATAAAGCACCTAATACAACCTATTAGTCCAGAGAAGACCTAGAAAAATAATATGTTGAAAAGAGAAATGTGGCTTTTTGTGAAATATGTGATTTGTTTCCTGAAGTGGAAAAAAATTCTCAACAAAAAGCTTCCTTGTTTGTTGTGAGGGATATTGAAAGTAAAACTTTAATATTACAGTTGCAGAGGAAGATAAAGTGTCTTAGATTAAAATTAAATATGACAATATAAGTGCCCCTGACAAAGTGAAATTCCACAAGCAGACCAATGATTTGTTGTATTCTAATTATTTGAGTTTAAATTTGAAAACTTCAAAGATGACATCCTTAGCTGCAAAATTAGAAGGACAACTAAAACAAGAAAAAGTAGCCAACAAAGCTTGTCAAACTCAAATTAAAAGGATTGAGTTTGAAGGCTCTCAAGGTGTGAAGTCTTTATTGGATGAAAAAGATAAAATAATTTAGAGTTTGAATAAAAAGTCAAAGACGCCTGCTACAAAACACCCATAGACAACATAATTGGTAGCTTTAGAGCGGGAAAAAGAAACATTTTGATAAGAAGCACTAGATTATAAGGCTAAGCTTTTGCAGCTGGAAAAGGAAAAGATGGAATGGTCTCAAGAATTGGATCAACCACTGAAGACATTGTTCAGGCTATGTCACAAGTAAGTTTGAAAGAGGGAGATGTCAAATGGTTAAAGGAAAACATGGAGAAATTGAAGCAGGAAGTGCGCACAAAGGATGAAAAGATATCCCAAGTTTGAAAGGAAAAGGTAGTCTTGCATGAGAATATTAATAAATTTAATTTAAGATTGAGAGGTAAAGGTCTGTTGCAAGGAGATAAACATATCATATGGGATTCTATAGCTGTTGAGGATGAAAAATTTAGATAATTTTTGAATTTTTTAAGTGATAAATATAATATTGCAATCATATCCATGCATAGATGCACTGTTGTTAATGAGACTTTATCCAAAAATCCATCTGAATGAGCACAAAATGCCATTAATATTCTCAATTTAGTTCCTCCTGCATATCTTCAAACCATTGGGGTAAAATACAGGACTGCATTGATTATCTGGGCCAGAAGGATTATTGTAAAACATGATCTTTTGAAATCAGTTTTAAATAAAGCAATACAGATGGAACAAAGGGTGCAAAATTTCAAGAACTTATTTGAAGAATTGTTCATAAAGGGCCTTCCATCATTCTAGGATGGTAAAGGTAAGTTGTAGTATCAAGAAGAATATAATGCACTCTTGACTCAATCAAGGATGGACCACTCCAAATCTGAAACCCTGGAGGAGGGTTTGAAAGGGGATACCTTAGTTGATAAACTAAGTACAGATTTTGAAATTTTAAATCAGTTTAAGACAGTCAAACTTGGTATACTTGTCATGCCTTATGCCACTTATATTGACTTGGAAATTTTAATGAAGTAAATGACAGATTATGAGATTCCTTCTCAATTGCAATGGAAGGAAATAGTCAAATTGGGTAAGACCAAATGTAATTTCCCAGGACCGAGTAAATGGTTTCCAAGTGTCGACCAAAAGGAAACAAATCAAATGAAGATATAATTGAAGTCAAAGGACGAAGATAAAGGACCAAACTACAAAAATATCCACAAATCCTATATTTTGTGAACTGAAATTTTCTATTTTTAGTGTAATCAGTTCAAATTGAATGGAATCAAATTATTGTATAAATATGGTAGTTTTTTATGTATTCAAGGTTGGAAAAAGAACAAAGGACAAATTGTATTGATCATTGTAACGATTTCTGAATTTGAATGAATACAAGTGGAAATGTCCAGAGTTTTTTCATACCAAAGATTCATGTGGTGATGACCTGAAGTATGTGCTTCCTTTCATGTATGTTTTTCTAGTTTGCTATCTCTTAATCTGCAACCTTTCATATGTTTAAAATTTGATGTTAATGGGTTTGAAATTAATCTAAATCATTCTTTATATCTAAGAAATTTTGATTTTGATTTTCTTTCTTAACTCATCATAATTCATCTCTTACGGTGCTATGATTGATGTTATATGTTTTCCTCTATCTTCCATCGTATTACAACAAATTAAAAGATTTAAATTTCATCACCTATCTTGCATTTTCTTCCTTGAGAACTCTACCTACCAAACATTGTTTCAATTGTTTTCAGAGTTGACTCCATTTCCCAACAGGTTCCTTTTCTTCTTGCTAACAAACCTCATAAATATTTTCATGAAATCAAAACCTAGCCATTAAACCTTCTTAGAAGATCCATCTTCCTAGAGACCAAGTGACAAGAGAGATCCCTCTCTGAACTAAAAAGGCTAGTTTCAGTTCTGAAGTGGTTTTCTAGTTACCTTTGTAAGTTCTCCCCTTAGCCTAGGCAATTTACTTAGTTCTAATAGGAACAACCAAGTAACACACTTGGTGTGTGCATGTGTGGAAATAGTGAAGTAGGAATATTACCAGACTCATGTGAAAAAGGAGATGAATGCGCAAGTGGTTGAGTCGAGGTTACCTGGGTCAACGAGATGAATTCCCAATTCCTTCAGTAAAACTAAATGATGATGGGTTCTTGCCAAAATATGGTGTAGTGGTGGAACCAAGCAGTAATTGATAAGAAGAATAAGAATCAATTTATCTCTTGGATGGTGGATCAAAGAGTGGTTCGCCAAGTGTCTCAGTAAGTGAAGGATTCACAAAAGATGCAAAGAGTTCCACGAAGGTTGGATCTAGTTCTTCAACCTGATCGCCACTCTCAAGAGCGATGCCTTCAGTTTTAGAAGTGTGATCCATGATCATATATTCATAAGAAATATTATGTTGAGGTTCCTGAGTGTCAGGTTCCATACTGTGAAATATTCGATCCTAAGGCCGACTATGAAAGACAAAGAAGCACACTCCTACAAAAACTAAAATCAATCAACCAAGAAACAGTAAGCTCAATGATCTTCCAAAGATGAGATATCAAACCACCAGCGAAGAAATGATAAGCAATTACCTCGACCTCCACATAATATCCCTTCTCAGTGCAAGCAACCCTCGCTTTCACAGGATCACCCTCTAAGGGTACTGAGAGTGTGATATGATGTCTACCCCATGTACCTTGGGAATCCCCCCACAGTCACCTCTCTAGGTACACAGGAAAGGCCACTAAGGTTACCAAATTGCATTCATCCTTCGGGCGGGTATAGTCAATAGTCGGGACCAAACATATGGGCAATATATCAAAGTCTGAATCTCTTCAAGAGAACTAAAGACAAGTGGACTGGTAGGACTCCAAAGGACCCTGAACAAATTTGGAGTTCATGAAGCACTGATACTAAATGAAACTAGTGGTTTCTAGAGAATAACCCCCAATATATGATATTTCTGCTACAAATGGTTAAGTTTTGGAGGGGTAATCTCGACTTCTCTCCCACATGTGACCATTTTTTTAACCTCTGTGTGAGAGGGGGTTCCTAGCTATTCTTATATGAAAGTTGGATTTATACGCTCTTTAGTGATCTACAGTTTGTTTAGTATTCTTGGACAATTTACTCACTTTCCCTAGTCCAAAGACTCTAATCCCATGCTATTGTTGGTGTGCTAAAACCAAAAAAATGATCTAGTTGGTTTTATTAGCGCATGGTTGATTTTAAATGGATTTTAACTCAAAGGGTTCACAAAGATGAAACTCATGATGTTAGAGAGACTCGACTCCAAAAGAATGAAAAATAATGGTATCCAGTTCTTTCTTTCGATGAATTCCATGTAGGGGAAGGAAAAGAGTTCTATTTTTCTTAACACAAGAAAACACTCCAAATGATGCAACTTTCAATTTTGATGATCAATACTATCCCAAAATACCAAGCAAATGTTTCTGAAAACTGAAATGCACATGCAAAACTATCTCTTTTTACAAACATAAACCAAAAGAAACTTCCTAATGAATGCAAAATTTCTTTGTTGATATCTATGCTTGATACAGAGAACTACGAAGAAAAAAATCAATCAAACAAAGTACACTCAAAGTGATGAGAAATGAAAGACAACAAGTAGGGGATAACATGTTCAATCAAGAACTCAAAGATGCAAAAGAGAAATAATACAAACACTCATGAAAAACCTCAGGCAATGAGTAGAAAGAAACTGAAATCAAGTTTGGTTGTGGTAAGCATAAGAGTCCTAATAATCTAGAAAGGTGATATGTTTCAATGAAGAAAAGAAGGCTCAATACCAAAAAACCTTTGCAAATCCTAGTTTATGAACAGTCCTACACAACCAAGAAATCTGAAATATTTGCGAGATGAAGATCAGACAAACTCAAAGGAAGGAAGAACCAAGGGATCATGTTAACCCTATGGGATCACAACTAGGAGAATATTTGCAAACTCAAGGGAGAAACATAAATGAATGATAACTGTCAAACTATCAGTAAAATAAATTCAAATATAATCAAGGGTTTCTGAGAAAAAATCCTCTCATAATCAAACTAACAAAAGCAAGAAGAAAGGAGGTAAAACGAAGGGAATGGCACCTCTGTTCTAAAGTAGACAGGGCGCCAATTAAGGGAATGGTTCTCTATAGGAATATCTAAGGATTGTCGTTCATGTTTCAAAATCATGTTTAACGTGGAAACATGTGCGGTGGGAGGATCAGGAAAAGGGAAAAAACCCATGAGAGAGGATTCCTTAAGAAGACCTACACCTACACTCTCAAAACCATTTTGTCCTAGAAAAGGGACATTATTCATTGCAACATTGTTGAGATTTGGATTTGTATACTCAAGTTGGTCAACAGTGATAATTTTTCCTTGATGGGGAAATTGTAAGATACAAAACATCGAAGATTTGATGTCAATCATCACATAGAACCAACTACGACCAAGTAACAAAATACAATCCAGGGGTGCGTCGACCATTTTGATATCGATCGAAATGGTCTTACCCTTCAACGTCATAGAGAAATATTGCAATATTCCATGAGGTTGGAAACCACATCCATCAAATGCTTTCAAGGTGGTAGGGGATTGGGTTAGTGTAGGATAACCAAGGGCTCTCCAACAAGGCAAAGACATGACACAGGTGGAGGCTCCCTCATCCAAAACTATGTGATGGTTGTTATTTCCACTAACCAAAACTTGAATTTGGAATGATATGTGGTGGGATACCCTCTCCTTGAAGTAATCTAGATTAAACATAATCAGGTTCGAATCCTCTGGATCCATAGCTCCAATGGCTAACAATAGGGTTCTACTTTGACTTGGACAGTGTTGTAGAACTTCAAGGGCAGAAATATCACAAGGTTCTTGTGAAAAATATTCAACGATGTTGTAGTTTTTGGAAGCGTGGGCATTAGGATTAAATGTCACTTTTCGAATTACACTCTTGGGCGGGCACAACACTACATCAGAAATCAACTTATCAATATGAAAAGGATTGGAAGATGGAGGAGGAGTGGAACTAGAGGTCTAATTGATATCCTTCCCTTTAGTTTGATCACTTGGAGGAGTGTCATAGGTATTTGCATGAGTTGTGATATTAATCATCTTAAACATGTACACATTAGAGGCACTTGTGGAAGCATCCCCATGGTGGGAATGACCTACGTTTCCCCCTTGAAGAGGAGCAGGATTTTGCACAACCAAATTTTGTTGCTGAACCAGTTAGGATGTCTAGCAATAGCGATAGCCTCATGATGAGGGAAATATTTCATGTAGTGGTCCTCCTCACAAATCATACAAGGAGAATTAGGTTTCCTAGTCAGTTGATTATCTATAGTCTTAGAATTATCCTGCTTATTAGAAGGTTTATTGGATTTACCCTTGTTTTTATTCTTACCTCTTGGTTGCGAAGATGAATTGGATTGTATTGCATTCACCTCGAAGGTTTGAGCAGGAGCAAAAGTAGTTGTGGTGTTTGGAACAGAAATAAGTTCTAGAGCAGGTCTGGATGGATCGTTCAATGGAAAAGGAGTGTGAGGGATCAGATCGTAAAGTGTGTTGAACTGTGAGTAAACCAATTCCAAATATTTTGCATGGATGATAGCCTTCTCCTTGGTAATTAAATTTCCCATTGCAACATTGTGGGCCATGGGAGGTGTTGAGCACTCAACACACCCTAAAATGCCTTATGAAATTCTATCACTTTTTGGGTACCACTTCTTTTCTTTTACTGTATAAATTGATTTCACTTTGGGGGATGGTTTATTTTGTTTTTTGTTTTCATGACTCTTATCAATCAAGTCTAGTTTTTTTTAACTTGTTAAATGAAACCTCATGTCTAAAAGAACTTTACATCCGAACTAGGAATCTGCAGTTAACATTGCAATTGATGTGCTTGTGTTTGACGTCAGAAAAATTCAAGTAGGTGAAGTGGTCGCACATTTACACTAATTTTCGATTGTTGATGCATCATCAACATTGGTAGAAGGTGGAGTTGGTTTGCGTAATTTATTCTCCATGAAAATTCAAGAGATAGTTGATCCCCATCAACATCACCAAAGTGCGAGAGGGATAAACATTAACAAAATACATAAAGAAATCATCGATAGCCTATGACCGATGCGCTTGCTCGGGGTCGGGGAAAATCTAAAAAGATTAAAAAAATTGTTTTTTTCTGCGTTAAAGAAACCATCGATCGTCGATCCCCGATACACTTTCAGCATCAGGAAATTTTCGAGAGAGTCAATCCGAGAGAAATTGGATAGGTTTATCACCGATCCTTGATAATTTTTAGCGTTGGCAAGATAGGATCAGGTTTTAGAATGTGTAGCTTAAGGAAATTCCCAATTCCAATTAACATGAGTAAATGAAGACGTCGGTCTCGAGTGCTACGTGTCTTTATCACGTAAGGGTGTCGTACGACCTAGTTTCATCTTGAGTCATCTTAAGGTTTCCTTTGTCCTAGTCACACCTTCTAGTCAGATTTGCCATGTCATCTCTGTATGGAAATATTGATCGAAATTAGAGATTTTGCAAGAATATATCAACGAAAAGTGTTCGAAGCAGAACCCCCACCCCTGACTCACCAGCTGGACTAGTGAAACGATGGGATTTTTTTGACACAAGATATGATCAGATTGTGACATTTAAGAGACCAGTTAATGCTTCATCCCACATTTGGTGCTACCTCGTGCGTCGATTGAACAAAAAAAATTTGAAATCATCAATAGGCCACATTACAACCCGTGCCCACGCCATCAACCCATGATTGAATTTAATTTTAAAACATCTTTGAAGATCTGGTGGTGGATTTAATAGAATTACACTCATAACTCAAATTGAATGGCTGATGAAACAAGGTAAGTTCATCCATGTTAAATCTCTAGAATGGTTTTGAACGATTTCATTTTGTGCACAAGTTCAAATTCCAGAGCATCCGAAGAGGCAAATCAAGCGTCTCGAGACTGTGATGATTCTCAGATTTTTAAGACCAGTTTAAACAAGCAAAAAAGGTATGTATTCAAGTTTTTCAATTCGGAGGTCATGATTTTCTCTATATACATCTTATTTCTTGCACAGTCTCTAACTATTTTCTAAGTTGCAGGGAAAATACCTCCGAGAAATCCAACCACCAGATGCTCGTCGAGAGAACCCAAGATAAAGGAAGCATAAACAAGTGAAGGTTCTTATCCTGGTACTACGAGGAAGTTGGATTACACTCCCATGGTAGAGCTAGTCATAAAAACCTCAACAAAGAAATCCTTTGTCCAACCTTCGGTCTTCAGTGATACAGAAGCAAGCATCAGATCCAAATTTATTCTCCCACAATGGGGGGACCTTTTCAATAGAATCATCTTTGAGGAGTACCCAGAGTATATCCCACACATCAACCCAGATGTAAGGGTGCTCGATGACCAAGTGTTCCCAAATATCCGATGATCATATTTGCACATGGTAGAAAACAGAACCCTAATTTTCCCATGCATAAAGGTTTTGAAGTGGCTAATAGACCATACAGACATGCATAAATGCTTAATAAACGATGAGAATGGCGGGTGTGTCAGATTTTTCCTCCCAAAAAAAGTTTATAAGTACTACAAACTCAGAGACCCAGAGGAGCGGCTAAACACAGACTTTGTGGTGAAGGTCTATGAATTCCATGACACCAACCGGTTTATGGCCTCATGGTGGAAGGAGGACAAAAAGTTTACAAGATGGAGAAATGGATGGTGTTGGCCCTTGACCAAGTTTTGGGAATTCCTTGGTCATGTTGACCTATTTTGGAACTTCGACAGCTTGTCAAAGGAGGAGCGCAAGACGAAGCGGAGATCACGAGATCTCGACCCAATTTTGGGTCCTTTTTGGGTTTTCGGGATTATGTAACAGGATTGGGATGTCGGCCCATGGGTTTACCCATGTTTAGGCCTATTTTGTATATATATATATGTCTAGGACATATAGAGTAGTAGTGAAATAAACATCTATGTGATGTAGGCTAAGTGCCAAGAGTTGAATTTGTGTGATCAAGGCTATGTGCATTTTTTGTAATACTTGTAGAGTTGAGTGCAAGTCCCTGTGAGAGATCGTAGAAGGATTTGTTTTGTAGTGCAAGGAAGAAGGATCTAGCGAGTTGTGTAGATCTTCTGTCCTATGCAGAGTAAGGGATTTGAGGCTCTGTGCTTGTAACCGATTGATCGAAGACAATAAAGAAGAAGATTTGGTGGACGTATCCCCAGGGTGGGGGTGAACCACATAAACACTATGTTGTGTGTGTTGTGCTTTGTCTTGATGTGTTCATATGTTATATGTTAAGTTCTCTGATATGTTTAGATAGATCTACTTGATTTGTGCTTATCATATGTGAAAATGTTAGATCTGATCTAGATAGTCATGCTTAGTGCTTGATATACTCATTCTAATCCATTTGTATATGCTAAGTGCTCGAATACTATAGATTGGTGTGAATACTACGAAGCTCTATTGTATCAGCGAAGTGAATAGTGATTACATATTAGGTAAATGATGGTGCTAAGAGATGTAAAAAGTATTATAATCATAGATCTATGTCCTAGCTAAGGTTGTAGACACTTGTGTCCTGTAACCACCCGTGCCTCTACCTCAGGTGAGACTTCACCTGCTTCGCAGGTGTTTTTGAAAGGGTCGGTAGTTAGGGTTTTGTTGGTGCATTGTTGTAGTGTTGAACCTTGGGTCTGCCCCTATGCCAAGAAATGGTTATGTTGCCAGGACTGAAACTGTGATTGCTGGCAACTAAGAAAGAAGAAGCTTTGTGCAAAGATCCACCCTGAAATTGTGAAATCTTTATGCATAGATATGTGCCCTAGCATGCAGTATTTGAATTGACTTATAAGCTATGTGCTAAAGAAAGAAGGTCAGATCTGAAAGAAAGAATCCCGATCTAAAGAAAGAAGATCAAATCTGATGGAAAGAGGCGAGATTTGAACACTTGGAACTCTAAGAAAGGTAAGAATAAAAGAGGTAAGATCTGTAAGCTCTATGCTCTGATAAAGGTAAGAATAGTTAAAAGGTTTTAGATCTGAAAGCTTTTTGTTCTATAAAAGTAAGATAAGTAGAAATTATTGTTTCTAGAGTATGGATCTAGGTACGATTGATAGATTTTGTCCTAGCTTAAAAACTAGGGAACTAGTAGATAAAAGAAGGTTTGATATGAATAGATCTGATAAGAATCATGAAAGATATGTTATACCTATGCATAGAAAAGATGTTTAGACTAACAAATGGATGCAAGATCCTAGAAAGAATGTGTTGCAGGTTAGCTCATACGATCCTAGCGCGTAGTATAGAAGAGGTTGGGGATCATTTAAAAGAAAGAGAGGATTAACCCCTTTTTATAGTTGCAGAAGACTGGGACATCTAGCTAAGGAATGCCCTGGAAGAAGACCTAGTTGTCTTTGTTGTAAGGCTATGGACCATGAAGTGTTGAATTGCTCTAGAATGATCGCTAAGCTTGAAAGAATGACTTTGAACTAGGACAACCCTAAGACAGATCCAGAAACTAAGGCTACAACAAAACCTCAGAAAGAATCAGAGCAGATGTTACTACAAATAAAAGAAACCTTGGATGACCATCAACATGTTAGACTATCAGAGATTTTGAAAGACAAAGAATGCATCGAAGCAAGAATAGGAGACTTTGACATTGATTGTGTTCTAGATGAGGAAACACAAGTGAATATAATGACAGAAAGAACTTGGAAAGCTATAGGAAGGCCTACTATGATCCATTCACTACGAGGAATAGGTTTATTCAGAGGAAAGCTGGTAAAATTATGTGGAAGGCTTGCTCATATACCTATGAATGTTAATGGAACTTATACAGAGGAATATTTTGAGATTATTAAGTTTATTGAAGACAGTGCCCCGTTTACCATGCTAATAGGAAAACATTGGATTGATAAATCTCAAACAAAATGAAAGCAAGAAGAAGAAGCCTTGGAGCAGAAGAAACAAGACTTAAAAGATTTCTTAGCTAGAGGGATCGCACAATTGATTGAAGAACAAGAGAACAGATCGAATATAGTTGTCACTAGAAACATTGATGTCAAAGCTACAAGAACATTAGGAGACCCATGGAAGACTGAATTACTTACTCCATATAAAGAAAAGGTATTACCCCTAAATCCTAAGAAAAAATCTCAACAACATCTAGTAATTGTGTTAAAAGATGATAAGAATCGAAATGGAAAAGAGACTACCGAGACGAGGCTCACTGGAAAGAATGCCAGAAAGCTAAGTAAGAAGAGGGCTAAGATTGGAAAGCTATAGAATATTCCAAAGGGAACCTTGCAGAAAGAAAATTTGCAGAATTGGAGCTTCGACGAGATATTAGAACAGTGACACATGGAACTTCACCATGGAGAAGTAATATAGTCATTGGGGCCAATATATCCGTTCGACTTCTGCTCTGAATGAACAGAAAAGCAATAAAGGTTCTTCATCTGGCCCGCGCCATAATGAATCACACAAGAGTTAATAGGGGATCATAACCATTGTAAATTAACCATTGCCAAGTTGCCTACTTATCCCTTCACTCCATGCACAGAGAACACTTTTGCTAACTGATAATTTGAAGCCCACGAACTGAACAAATTGCATACATTGATCATTGCGCCCTTATTAGTATTCCAATGCAGTGTCTAAGTCCATCGTGACCCCGATAATTTTAATCCTGAGCATGCATGTCCGATGAGCTCACCACAGTTGAAGAATCAGTGATAGAAGTTCTCCTCGACTTGATGATTGAAAGAGTCATGTTGGAGAGAGGAATGTCTATAGGTGTACAAGAATCTTCAATGAGAGGACTACAGGCCTCTCTGTCCACTGCTTGAGTCAAACCATCCCGGCCAGCCGATGAGAAATGAATGATGCATAGAGATGATATTGCAAACGCTAAACTGATCCTGAGAATCCTACCTACCTATCTACCACCTTTGAGCGGTGCAATAAACCGAGACAGTGTGCCTAGAGACTTTGAATACATGTTGGTCACTGCGTACCTTCCGAAAGAGGTGCACGCAATTCGTGCTGACCAGAATAAGGTCACAACATTGAATTTTAGCGACTTCAACCTCGACGACAGGAAGGTTTATAGCATGCTCTCCCCACATAAGTATCTGACGAGAACAAAAGGAAATAACTCAAATATTACCCCTCAGTCATGGACCCAGAACCTCGCGTAGTCCACCCTACTGAATGTTATGAAGATTTTGCACTTCGAGTGACACTAGGAGGTGAATGCATGCGTCAAATTATTGTTGTCTTTCTATCATGGAGGTTATTTGTGGTTGAACCACCGCATCATAGTGGATTTGAAATTGATCAATCAAATCGCAAGGATAAGCATGCAAGGCCCCGACCCACAGGATTTCTACCTCGGAAAGACCACGGATCGCGCTCTCACCCAGAGGATAAAGGATACTTATGGAGATGTAGAGAAGGGAATGTGAGGCTACAAGGTAGCCTCTATCCAGAGTAGTGTAGTGCACCTAGCCTGTCAACTGATCGTGGGGAAATTAGTTCGCAAGAACTAGCCCACCCAAGTAGTCGGATTTGTAGTCGACCTCGCAGGGAAGTGCGCAGAGGGCCTACACATGAATTGAGTGAAGTACTTGCTGAACTAGTTAGAATTGGACTACAAGGAAGTGTAGGACCAAGGATATGAGTTCCACTTCAGTTGGCTTCTCATATTAATCATGTTCATCACATGGGAAATGCCGAAAGGTGAGACCTTCCTAGACATCGAGCCCTTTGAACCACTAGCCGCAAAGTTCAGTACATTGTGGTACTCCAGCGACATGAACAAGCAGTGGAAACCAAATGTCGTCTTCCACACTTATTACAACCAGCTAAAGACCATTATCCAGTCTGAACCTTGCATAACCCTGAACACACTCCATAGGTTTAGGCCATTGATGAAATTCAACATAGACCGCCATTTCATCTATATCATAGTGTGTGTTGATGAGCATAAACAACAGATGCAGTCATACTACAAGTTGAAAGAGGAGGATTTATAGGAAATAATCAAGGAATGGTCGACAGACCTCCTCATCCCAACAAACCTCACATAGCTATCTGATATCAACAGTCTAGAAGCAACGCACGATACACCTGGACTGAGCAAGACCAAGAAAAATGAAGAAGCCCAAGATGTTCACAGTACCTCGGGGAACACCACTTCTATCTCACCTCAACAAGGAGGTGATGATGAAGAGATAGATGGCACAGAAGTGGAACATAAGAAAGGATAATTTACACTGCCTAGAGACGAGGAGGACCCCTCAAAGAAAAGGAAGGTTTCCCCTTCAAAACCTTCCTCAAGGAAGAAATCAAAAGAAACCGAGACTAAGTTTGAGACCGCCCTCACCTCAGATGAATTTGACTTCATCATCGCAACACTGAATGATGCTTCTTTGGAGATAGAAGAGAAGCATGAAGCTAAACAAGAGGAGGTGTTCAGTTGGATCAAGGTTGAACTTCAAGAAGTACAACAGGCACTACAGTCTAGCCGCGCATTTTCTACTACACTTTTATTACCAAGAACACCATAAATAGGAGATGATCTCGCTCAACTCCACTGGATCATTGATACATTCGAAGCTCACCTTAGACGAGCACAGGAGGACACAACGCAAGCCACCTAGGATTTGGCACAACCACAGGAAGACCTTCTAGAGAAGCATATTACTATCAAACGCAAGAAGCTTACTCTGCAAGAGAGGGTCGATGAAGAAAAATCCCAACTGCATAAAGAAAAGGAACAGTTTCTCGCAGAGCAACTCAAAGTACATGAGATGGTCCACAGAGCACTTCGATCTATGGCAGTCATTAAGTAAATGCCAAAGAACGAGTTCCATGGTAGGTGGCACAACTCGAAGATGTAATCCAACAGCTCCAGCAATGCATAGCCGACTTGGAGCTCTGCATTGTGCCCGAGACCCCTTAAGATGTACGAGACCAAAGGGAGGAAAATTCCCATGGTGTAGTTGATAGAATAAATGCTCTTTCCTTGGAGTGTAAGAAACTGAGTAACCAGAGCGCTCAAACATATGAAAACCTCACTGAGAAACCAGAGTTATGGGTGCTAGAGCTGTAGCTCCATGAAGCAAAGTAGCATGCAGATACACTATAGGCGTAGTTGAAGGCCTTGTCAGTTGTAGACAGAATGAAGAGGTCTCACGAACAACGTACAATGTAGCAATAGATCCATATGCTTCAAAGAAAAGTGATGGAAGTCACCCAAAAGATTAAACTAATGCAAGATAAGGCATGCATGTTGTTTATAGAGGTCGAGAGCCAAGGAGTAGAGATAAAACAGGTCGTCGTCACAACAGAACAATGCATAGAAGGGTTAGTGAATGACGCAGTGATCCAGGATTTCACTAAACAAGAGGCCACAAAAAAGCAGCAAGTCGAAGTAGCTCAAGCCAAGATCAAGTTGTTCGAGGCAGAATTGATCAGACCGGAGTAACTTAGGATGAGTCACAAGTGAGTGTTGGGGGCTTTTTGGCCCTTGACCAAGTTTTGGGAGTTCCTTGGTCATGTTGACCTTTTTTGGAACTTCAACAACCTGTCAAAGGAGGAGTGCAAGATGAAGTGGAGATCATGGGATCTCGACCCACTTTTGGGCCCTTTTTGGGTTTTCGGGATTATGTAACGGGATTGGGATGTCGTCCCATGGGTTTACCCATGTTTAGGCCTATTTTGTATATATATATATATATATATATATATATATAGATGTCGAGTCCATATAGAGTAGTGGTGAAATCAGCATCTATGTGATGTAGACTAAGTGCCAAGAGTTTAATCTATGTGATCAATGCTTTGTGCATTTTGTGTAAGACTTGCAAAGTTGAGTGCAAGTCCCTGTGAGAGACAGTAGAAGTCTTTGTGTTGTAGCACAAGGAAGAAGGATCTAGCGAGCTGCGCAGATATTTTGTCATGTGTGGAGTAATGGTTTTGAGGCTCTGTGCTTGTAACTGATTGATCAAAGACAATAAAGAAGAAGAGTTGGTGGGCGTAGCCCTAGGGTGGGGGTGAACCACGTAAACACTGTGTTGTGTGTGTTGTGCTTTGTCTTGATGTGTTCATATGTTATATTCTAAGTGCTCTAATATTTTTAGATAGATCTACTTGCTTTGTGCTTATCATATGTGAAAATGTTAGATCTGATATAGATAGTCATGCTTAGTGCTTGATATACTCATTCTGATCCATTTGTATATGCTAAATGCTCGAATACTATAGATTGGTGTGAATACTGTGAAGATCTGTTGTATCAGTGAAGTGAATAGTGATTACATATTAGGAAACTGATGGTGCTAAGAGTTGTATTAAGTATTATAATCACATATTTGTATCCCATCTAAGGTTGCAGACACTTGAGTCCTACAACCACCCCTACCTCTTCCTCGAGTGAGACTTCATCTGCTTTGCAGGATTTTATGAAAGGGTCGGTAGTTAGGGTTTTGTTGGTGCGTTGTTGTAGCGTTGAACCCTGGGTCTTCCCTTGTGCCAACAGCTAGTATGGGACAGTCAACCTGAGGGATCCATACATCTACTTTATGGCTCTCATCTACTGACTGTATGGAGAGAAGGACTGCTCCAAGTTTTTGGAAGAATGGATGCCCTTTTCATACACAATGGAGATCTCAGGAACCATATCCAACTAGGGAGTGATAATTTCCAAGCAATTGAGCATTTGTGTACAGCAGGCTCAGATGTCAAAAGAAGGGGAAGTGCTCATTTTCCACATTGCCTCGTACCTACTCTATGTGATCTGTGCGATAAATGTCTTCGTCGACATGAATTTAAGTTGGCATGTTGCAGAGCTCCCTGTTCACGTTTATTTCAGCATATTATGGGAGAACATGTGCAAAAAATACTATGCACTCATTTGCAATGAATTAATCTCCCATATTCATTTTATTGTATTTAAAAAGGAATGCTCAAGACTATCCACAATAGCCAAGAAAATGGTAGCGAAGGTAGGTCACTGGTATTTAGATGAATGCTCAACCTATATCAGGGTTTTTGGGGCCACCATAGCACCACATCTACTACTCACTCACGTCCCATACCGTCCCATTGTGGGAGAAATCTGCTATCAGACTATCCTACATGGATATAACACCATGCTAGTCAAATACAAGAAACGAGATTTCAAACCCTACAGTTTCCATGTGGGTTTTTATTTGGTAAAGGATACTGCTCAAGCCAAACAATAAGGGCTAAGCCAACTTGATTTCAAGTTCCCTACAGGTCGATTTCGCAAGCACGACCCTAAAGGCCTAGTCCTCCAACATGCTTCATAGGTATTATCCTGTTGGCCATATGCGCATGACAAATTTAAGGTTGAAATTTTCACAGAATGCACTTAGGACTGGGAGGAGGTAGTACAGAGGATGGGCAACCCAAAAATGACTAGGTTCAAATATATGAGCATGGACGAATAGGTGGAGATAATAGAGTAGTTGGCTCAAGAGGCCCTCAGATCCAGGGAAGGAATTAGGGCAGCCGAGACTACAGAGGCACAAAGAAGAGGATTTCTCTTTCTAGAAGAGGCACAAAGAATCATTGATCAGTTACAGAATGACCCTGATCTTGTAGATATGTCGAGGATTCGCGTTGATGGACCAATCGAAAATAGAGGAGAGCCAATAAAACTTGAAGAAATCATGGGGCCAGAAAACCCTAAAGTTCCATCACCATAGATCAGATCACTAGGGAGAATTTCAACCCAGCCCGAGATGTCAAGGGCACAAGGTAGGACAATGTACCAAACCCCTTGTTCAACTTAATAACCATCTATGATGATGAGGATATTTTGGAAGTTTCCATGGTGATTCCAATGTAGATTACAGAGGAATGGGAACCTAAGAGAGCATATACCCCAGGTCCCAATGCTTCAATTCAAAACCTTCTGCAGAGAGACCATGAATTCAAAATTATCTCGGACACTGAGCTACTCGACTTGTCGGGAACCCCAATAGACAACTCAAGAGATGAACTAGGATCGGATGGGCAGAAAGAGGAAAATCCACAGCTTGAAAATTCGGCAGTCGATTACCAAGTAAGTATCGAACCTACCCCTGGTTCTTCGGTTTTGGCCGATAACTCACCAGCCAATGAGAAAAAAATGAAGGTTTTTCCATCGAAACATATGGAATATGTTCAAGAACCCATCCTAGAACAAGTACACACAATAGAGAGCCTGAGAAATACTCTATTCTAGGGAGAACAAAAAATCCCTTAACTTGTTGATGAGGCCACCGTCATACAAGCGACCACCTATGACAGGAAGAAAAAATCCATCATGAAGAGAACCACTAAGAAAATGAGTCTTATGTTGGATATCTCTATTATCATCACTACAGAGGAGGAGTTGTTGAGCATAGAACACGCCAATATGTCTGAGCTTATCAGTGTAGGGATGGCTATCACAAATGCCACATTGGATAGANATTTAGGACCCCTCAACAGAATTGGTGCTAGAAGGAGGGTCTGTGAATGAATGGGTAATAATATATATGATATAATATTTCACACAACCTATAGATTCAAAACATCCCACATGCATGGCTAGTCATTCTCAAGACAACCCACATACACTGAGTACTCCTGAAACAAGTAACTCACCCCAACAAGAGGAAGAACATATATTCCCCAAAATACCTTATGCTCTTCCCTATGAGGAGTTGAACCAGTTCAGAAGAATCACAAGAGCTTACGCTCGACAAATTGGATCATCACCCTTAGCTTTGTTACTTCCTCGTAGAAAACAAGTAAGAAAACCAATGGTTGACACCCCCAACCAGGTTTTTGTTCACATGGTATAATACATGATAGATTTCTCCCTCACTGAGATCGAACATCACCTTAATATATCCCCGAAACACCAGTCGGTAACTACTTTGAGCCTGATGATTTTGAATCTGACGAGGAAGGGTTTAACTCAGATCGCTCAGCTTCGGAGTCGGATGACATGGAGGATAACAATGATCATAATGAAGAAAGGGGAAACCCACCACAAAATAATCAACCATGGTTATCCAAAGATGCTCTGGAAATCCTCGGACAGATGCATAACCTCCCTCGACATCCAAAAAAGTTACTTCCCAAATTTGACCCTGAAACCTTAGGATTGCCTAAGACCACATTAAAAAGTTCATACTAGCTATTATATTGATGAATGTCCAACATGAAGACATAGTATGCAGTATTTTTCCCTATACCTTTGAGAATTCAGCCTCCACATGGTATTTTAACTTACTTGTAGGGTCCATAACTAGTTGGACGAAGTTTCAAAAATATTTTTTAGACAAATTTGCAGAAGAAACCACTACAAGAGATTTACTGGCCAAAATGTTCGTCACCACCATGAGTTCAAAATAAAAGGTTAAATACTTCAATCAACAATTTACCACTATCTTGAACAAATTTCAACCCGAAGCTAAACCCACTCATGAGTTGCAAATCGAAGTATACGCTAATGCTCTCCCTACTTCTATTTTCATGTTTGTAAAAAGGGTTTCCAAGCATACCCTAGCTGAAAATTTCGAGGAATCCAAAACAATTTAATTCCAAATGAAGGGATGTAAAGAGGGTCAGGTCTCACTAGTTAAGAAGGAATCTCAACATCCACCCAAGAGAGGACTCTTGTTGACTAGACACCCATGGAAACAAACAAAACAAGACCCTGAAAAGGGAAGTGGAGACATAGAATACCTACAACAGATGATAAAGAAGTTGTCAAATCAAATCGTAGACATGAAAAGAAGTGTAGGGGAAGAAAACCAAGGCCAAAGGCCTTATAAACCCTTTTTTAAAAGAAACCCATCGTTCAAAGAAAATTAACCTCCCCCAGCCAACTTAAACATCAACCTTGGAAATGTAGCATCCAACTCTTTCTGTACCTATCATCAAGAGAAAAATTCCAAAAGAGACTATCCACAATGGGGGCATGCCATGAATTTGATGGCCAGTCGGTTCCTAGATGAATTTTCCCTTACCGAACAATCAAGCGACTCAATGGTTAATATTGTCGATCTGGAAGAAGTTGACCCATTGGAAGAAACAACCATGTTGTTGTGGGATCCTGACTTGTCAATCCCTTCCAATGATATATTTGAGATTCAAGAACCACCCACTGAGGTTTTGTCTGTGCAAACGCGAAGTAGGGGTCAGCCGGTCTCAAATGACCTTAACATTGCCAAAACCTTGAGAGGAAAAAAAATATCCGATCACCCGAAAGCACCTTTTCCCCCCCAAAGAGTTCCCATAAACATCCACACATGGGAATCACCCAAGCTAGACTACAACATAGTAGAAGATTTAAAAAGATTGAAAGCAAATGTATCGGTCATGGACATGTGTAGAATTCCCCAGCAAAAGGACTTTTTGTTACAAGCCTTAAAGTCAGTAGAAACCCCTATAACAAGAATTGACCAATGGGAGGGTCCCTCTCCCACATACCAAAAAAATAAACCAAATATGAATGCTTNATTTAGGACCCCTCAACAGAATTGGTGCTAGAAGGAGGGTCTGTGAATGAATGGGTAATAATATATATGATATAATATTTCACACAACCTATAGATTCAAAACATCCCACATGCATGGCTAGTCATTCTCAAGACAACCCACATACACTGAGTACTCCTGAAACAAGTAACTCACCCCAACAAGAGGAAGAACATATATTCCCCAAAATACCTTATGCTCTTCCCTATGAGGAGTTGAACCAGTTCAGAAGAATCACAAGAGCTTACGCTCGACAAATTGGATCATCACCCTTAGCTTTGTTACTTCCTCGTAGAAAACAAGTAAGAAAACCAATGGTTGACACCCCCAACCAGGTTTTTGTTCACATGGTATAATACATGATAGATTTCTCCCTCACTGAGATCGAACATCACCTTAATATATCCCCGAAACACCAGTCGGTAACTACTTTGAGCCTGATGATTTTGAATCTGACGAGGAAGGGTTTAACTCAGATCGCTCAGCTTCGGAGTCGGATGACATGGAGGATAACAATGATCATAATGAAGAAAGGGGAAACCCACCACAAAATAATCAACCATGGTTATCCAAAGATGCTCTGGAAATCCTCGGACAGATGCATAACCTCCCTCGACATCCAAAAAAGTTACTTCCCAAATTTGACCTTGAAACCTTAGGATTGCCTAAGACCACATTAAAAAGTTCATACTAGCTATTATACTGATGAATGTCCAACATGAAGACATAGTATGCAGTATTTTTCCCTATACCTTTGAGAATTCATCCTCCACATGGTATTTTAACTTACTTGTAGGGTCCATAACTAGTTGGACGAAGTTTCAAAAATATTTTTTAGACAAATTTGCAGAAGAAACCACTACAAGAGCTTTACTGGCCGAAATGTTCGTCACCACCATGAGTTCAAAATAAAAGGTTAAATACTTCAATCAACAATTTACCACTATCCTGAACAAATTTCAACCCAAAGCTAAACCCACTCATGAGTTGCAAATCAAAGTATACGCTAATGCTCTCCCTACTTCTATTTTCATGTTTGTAAAAAGGGTTTCCAAGCATACCCTAGCTGAAAATTTYGAGRAATCCAAAACAATTTAATTCCAAATGAAGGGATGTAAAGAGGGTCAGGTCTCACTAGTTAAGAAGGAATCTCAACATCCACCCAAGAGAGGACTCTTGTTGACTAGACACCCATGGAAACAAACAAAACAAGACCCTGAAAAGGGAAGTGGAGACATAGAATACCTACAACAGATGATAAAGAAGTTGTCAAATCAAATCGTAGACATGAAAAGAAGTGTAGGGGAAGAAAACCAAGGCCAAAGGCCTTATAAACCCTTTTTTAAAAGAAACCCATCGTTCAAAGAAAATTAACCTCCCCCAGCCAACTTAAACATCAACCTTGGAAATGTAGCATCCAACTCTTTCTGTACCTATCATCAAGAGAAAAATTCCAAAAGAGACTATCCACAATGGGGGCATGCCATGAATTTGATGGCCAGTCGGTTCCTAGATGAATTTTCCCTTACCGAACAATCAAGCGACTCAATGGTTAATATTGTCGATCTGGAAGAAGTTGACCCATTGGAAGAAACAACCATGTTGTTGTGGGATCCTGACTTGTCAATCCCTTCCAATGATATATTTGAGATTCAAGAACCACCCACTGAGGTTTTGTCTGTGCAAACGCGAAGTAGGGGTCAGCCGGTCTCAAATGACCTTAACATTGCCAAAACCTTGAGAGGAAAAAAAATATCCGATCACCCGAAAGCACCTTTTCCCCCCCAAAGAGTTCCCATAAACATCCACACATGGGAATCACCCAAGCTAGACTACAACATAGTAGAAGATTTAAAAAGATTGAAAGCAAATGTATCGGTCATGGACATGTGTAGAATTCCCCAGCAAAAGGACTTTTTGTTACAAGCCTTAAAGTCAGTAGAAACCCCTATAACAAGAATTGACCAATGGGAGGGTCCCTCTCCCACATACCAAAAAAATAAACCAAATATGAATGCTTNTTTGGACCCTGTACTTTGATGGGTCTAAATCGCAAGAAGGTTCAGGAGTGGGATGTATCCTCATTGACCCAAAGGGGAAGAAAAATTTCATGTCCTTCAGACTAGAATTTGAATGCACTAATAATATTTTCGAGTATGAAGCTTTAGTGCCATAGATTTAAACACTAAATAACTAAAAGTTTTCAGGGACTCTGAAATCATCGTTAGGCAAGTAAAGAATACTATACAATGCAACTTTCCCCACTTGAGGAATTATCAATAGGAAGTGCACAGGCTAATAGAAGATTTTGAGGCCTTCAATGTTACAGTGATCCCCAGAACAAAAAATACTCTTGTTGATTCCCTATCCATTTTTGCTTCAAGGCTATCCCCTTTAAAAGACTATGAAGCATCCAAGTTCATTGTGGAACTACTCTACAAACCATCAGTGCCCAACAATATTTATAATTGGAAGCATTTGAAGGAAATGAACAGATTATAAACTTCTTAACCAATCAGGAAAATTTTAAAGACCTGGATATTGACGATGAATTATTCCAAGAGAAATTAGTAGAAATCAATTCCCATGAACAAAGATGGGAAACGGATCACTCTAGTAACATACCCAAGTTTCACATGACACCAAAAGGGGTAGCCAATTTGGAAAACCTCTTTGACTTAAGGGAAATATTTAAAGGGTCAACAAACACAAATACAGGGAGCTTATGTCCCATGTACGAGACTATAAATCTAGAAACCCTGGAAAACCCTCAAAATATAAATCTAGGCAAGACAGTGTCTAGAGAAGAAAGGAAAGCCCATCTCAAACTTTTCAAAGAATATCAAGATGTTTTTGTGTGGTCCTACCAATATATGAAAACTTATGACACTCGTATTATTCAACACACAATCACGTTAAAATATGGAGTAAAAATCTTCCAATAGAAGCTCTGAATGTACCACCCATCTCTGGAACCCCTCATGTGTTAAGAGTTAAAGAAATTACTAGATGTTAAAATTATCTTTTAAGTTGGACACTCTGCCTTGGTAGAAAATTTGGTTCTTGTCAGGAAACATTTTATGGAAATCCACCTGTGTGTGGATTTCATAAACCTCAACAGAGAATCAAAAAAGGATAACTACCCAGTCCCACCAATGGAACAGCTCTTGCAGACCGTGTCTGATTCTGAAATTTTCTTCCTATTAGACGGGTTTTCGGGTTACAACCAGGTTCTAGTTTCATAGAAATACCAATTGAAAAATAACTTCTGAACCAAGTGGGGAACTTTTGCTTATAAATGCATGCCCTTTGGGTTAATTAATGCAGGGGCAACCTTATATAGGGCCATGGATGTAGTTTTTCGGGGATTGATCAACAAGTGTGTAGTAGTCTATTTGGACAATGTAACTGTGTATTCAAAGAACAGAGAATATCACATCCAACATCTAACCCATATTTTTGAAAGGTGTAGAAAATATGATATATCTTTAAACACTAAGAGAACTATCTTTGGTGTCGAGGAATGGAAATTACTAGGTCATATTATATATCAAGCAAGAATTCACATAGACCCATAATGAATTAAGGAAATAACTCAGCTTCCCTTACCCCATAACAAAAAGGCTATGTAATCCTTCTTTGGGAAAATAAATTTTGTGAGGAAGTTCACCCCCGATTTCGTTGAAACTATCAAAACCTTACAAAAAATGATTTGCAAGGACATTGATTTTAAGTGGGATGACGAGCNTTTGGACCCTGTACTTTGATGGGTCTAAATCGCAAGAAGGTTCAGGAGTGGGATGTATCCTCATTGACCCAAAGGGGAAGAAAAATTTCATGTCCTTCAGACTAGAATTTGAATGCACTAATAATATTTTCGAGTATGAAGCTTTAGTGCCATAGATTTAAACACTAAATAACTAAAAGTTTTCAGGGACTCTGAAATCATCGTTAGGCAAGTAAAGAATACTATACAATGCAACTTTCCCCACTTGAGGAATTATCAATAGGAAGTGCACAGGCTAATAGAAGATTTTGAGGCCTTCAATGTTACAGTGATCCCCAGAACAAAAAATACTCTTGTTGATTCCCTATCCATTTTTGCTTCAAGGCTATCCCCTTTAAAAGACTATGAAGCATCCAAGTTCATTGTGGAACTACTCTACAAACCATCAGTGCCCAACAATATTTATAATTGGAAGCATTTGAAGGAAATGAACAGATTATAAACTTCTTAACCAATCAGGAAAATTTTAAAGACCTGGATATTGACGATGAATTATTCCAAGAGAAATTAGTAGAAATCAATTCCCATGAACAAAGATGGGAAACGGATCACTCTAGTAACATACCCAAGTTTCACATGACACCAAAAGGGGTAGCCAATTTGGAAAACCTCTTTGACTTAAGGGAAATATTTAAAGGGTCAACAAACACAAATACAGGGAGCTTATGTCCCATGTACGAGACTATAAATCTAGAAACCCTGGAAAACCCTCAAAATATAAATCTAGGCAAGAAAGTCTAAAAAGATTAAAACAATTTATTTTTTATGCGTTAAATAAACTGTCGATCCCCAATACACTTTTGACATCGGGACTTTTTCAAGAGAGTCGATCCAGGAGCACTTGGGTAGGTTTATCGTCGATCATCGATCCTTGATAATTTTCAGTGTTGGCAAGATAGGATCGGGTTTTAGAATGTGTAGCTTAAGGAAAGTCATGATTCCAATTAACATGAGTAAATGAAGATGTCGATCTCAAGTTCCATGTGCACGTAAGGGTGTCATACAACCTAGTTTCGTCTTGAGTCGTATTAAGGATTCATGTGTCCTAGTCACACCTCCTAGTCAGCTTTTCTACATCATCTCTGTATGGAAAGATCAATCGATGTCGAAGATTTTGAAAGAATATATCAATGAAAAGAGTTCGAAGCAGAACCCCGACCCCTGACTCACCAGTTGTACTAGCGAAATGATGGGATGTTTTCGACACAAGATACAATCAGATTCTAACATTTAATAGACCAATTAATGCTTCACCCCACATTTGTTGCTACCTCGTGTGTTGATTAAACAACAACAATTTTAAATCAGTAATAGGCCACATTACAACCTGCGTTCGCACCATCAACCCACAATCAAATTTAATTTTAAAATGTCTTTGAAGATTTGACGGTGGATTTAATAGAATTACACTCATAACCTGAATTGAGTAGATGATGCGACAAGTTAAGTTCATCCCTTTTAAATCTCTATAACGGTTTTGAATGATTTCATTCTGCGCAAAAGTTCAAATTCTAGAGAATCCAAAGAAGAAAAACAAGCATCTCGAGACTATGTTGATTCTTAGATTATCAAGACCAGTTTAAACAAGAAGAAGAGGTATGTATTCAAGTTTGTCAATTTGGCGGTAGTGATTTTCTCTATATACATCTTATTTCTTGCACAGTTTATAACTATTTTCTAAGTTGTATGGAAAATTCCTGTGAGAAATCCAACCACCAAACACTCTCCGAGAGCACCCAAGCTAAAGGAAGCAGAAACAGGTGAAGGTTATTCTTATGGTATTGTGAGGCAGTTGGAGTACACTCCCAAGGTAGAGCTGGTCATAAAAACCTCAACAAGGAAATCCTTTGTCCAACCTCTAGTCTTCGGTGATACAGAAGCAAGCACTAGATCCAAAGTAATGGGCCCACATTGGGGGGGTGTTTTCAACAGAATCAGTCGGGAGGAGTACCTAGAGTATATCCCACACAATGACCCAGATGTAAGGGTGCCTGATGACCAGGTGTTCCCAAATATCCGACGGTCATATTTTCACATGGTAGCCAGTAGAACCTTGTTTTTCCCATGCATGGAGGTTTTGAAGTGGCTAATCAACCATATAGATGCACATAAATTCTTAATCAACGATGAGAATGGTGGGTGTGTCAGATTTTTCCTCCCCATAGAAGTTCAGAAGTACTACAAATGCAGAGACCCAGAGGAGTGGCTAAACACAAACTTCATGGTGAAGTACTATGAATTCCATGACACCAGCCAGTTAATGGCCTCATGGTGGAAGGAGGAAAAAAAGTTTACAAACCAGAGCAATGGATGGTATGGGACAATAAACCTGAGGGAGCCATACATCTACTTGATGGCTCTCATATGTCGATTGTATGGAGAGAAGGACTGCTCCAAGTTTTTGGAAGCATGGATTCCCTTGGCATACACAGTGGTGATCTCAGGAAGCATCTTCAACTAAGGAGCGATAATTTCCAAGCAATTGAGAATTTGTGTACAATAGGCTCAGACGCTGAAAGAAGGGTAAGCGTCCACTTTCCACATGGCCTCATACCTCCTCGATGTGATCTTTGTGAGAAACGTCTTCACCGACATGAATTTAAATTGGCATGTTGTGGAGCTCCTTGTTCATGTTTATTTCAGCATACTATGGGAGAACAGGTACAAAAAATATTACACACTCATTTGCGATGATTTCATCCCCCGTATTCATTTTATTATATTTAAATAGGAATTCCCAAGACTATCCACAACAACTAAGAAAATGGTAGCGAATGTATGTCACTGGTATTCAGATGAATGCTCAACCTATATCAGGGTGTTAGGGGCCAGCGGAGTGTCACATATACTACCCGCTCACATCCCAAACTGTCTCATTATGGGATAAATATGCTATCAGACTGTCCTATAGGGATATAACACCACACTAGTAAAAGACAAGAAACGGGCTTTCATACCCTACGGTTTCCATGTGGGGTTTTATTTGGTAAAGGATATTGCTCAAGAAAAAAAAGAAGGGATGAGCCAACTTGAATTTAGTTTCTCGACAGGTTGATTCTGCAAGCATGACCCTAAAGGTCTGGTCCTCCAACATGCTTCACAAGTATCATCTTTTTGGCCATATGCACATGACAAATTTGAGGATGAAATTTTCACAGAATGCGCTCGGGACTTGGAGAAGGTAGTACAGAGGATGGCCAACTCAAACATGACCAAGTTCAAAGCTATGAGCATGGAAGAACATGTGGAGACAATAGATAAGCCAGCTCAAGAGGCCCTCAGATCCAACGAAGGAATTAGGGAAGCCGAGACTACAGAGGCACAAAGAAGAGGATTTATCTTGCTAGAAGGGACACAAATAATCATTGATCAGTTGCAGAATGACCCTGATCTTGTATATATGTCTAAGATTCTTGTTGATCAACCAATCAAAAATAAAGGAGAGCCAATACAACTTGAACAAATCACCAGGCCAGAAACCCTAAAGTTCCATCACCGCAAATCATATCACCAGGGGGGATTTCAACCCAGATTGAGATTTCAAAGACACCAGGTAGGAAAATTGTACCAAACCCCTTATTCAACTTAATAACCATCTATGATGATGATTAGAGTTCAGAGGTTTCCCTAGTGACTCCAATGTATATTACAGAGAAAAGGGAGCCTAAGAGAGCATCTACCCCAGTTCTTGTTAAGAACCTGAATTGATCTACAAATATAATCACCACAAATACTGAATACACAATAGATCCACAAAGAAAGATAGAAGAAACCACACTTTATCATTACCAAACCCTTGAGGTAGGGAAACACCATACAATAGATCATGTTATGGAAGGGATCCTCTCCTGTTCACTTGCCTCTTCGAGGGGGCATCCTCCTATTGAGCTACAGCTCACAATACAATACTTCTCTTCATTTTTCATTACATTGCTTGAACCCCTTTATATAGTGCTACCATCACCTTATAATAACATTCTAGAGGAGGAATATTCTAAGAAGTAGAACCTTCTAAGAAGTCATCTTACATTTATTATATCTAGCTACCCATTTATTATATCTAACTACCATAGTGGGTCTTATTTAATGATATAGTGGACCTAGTCCACCTTACATTGAATGGCCTCCACTATTATCATTATGGGCCCTCACTACTACCTCTCTAGCTAGATAACATTCTAACCCCCTTAAGAAAGCATTGTCCTAACCGCTTAATGTACAACCATATACCAGGGTCCCATGGATAATTGTGGAGAATAATGTTGAAGAAGACTGGAGAACCAAGGTCCCATGTAGAAAGGAAATCCACCATGTTGAAGTAGTCCAACCACCATTGTAAGCCTGGGTCCCATGTCCAAGTGTTCATGTGAACTCCCCATGGAAGATTTTGGAACCCAATAACCAAATCAAAATGATGCTCCAAAGACTGACATCTGTCATGTGGATCCAAATAAGAAGATCCATCCACATAGTGGAAAAGGATCGTAGCAGAATATGGAAGGAATAATACCATTTTAGAATATGAGGGATGGACACTGGTAATAATCATTGGCTCCTGATTTGTCACATTTATGCTCTCTACAAAAGGTGGATTAGAGTCATCAAATAAAATATGAAAGTGGTTGTCATCCTAGAAATGACAACTATCCACCAATCATCACAATTGGCCTCCAAATCATACCAAACATATATTTCTTCATTATATTCATCTCTTATGCCCACCATAAGAAATATCTCTTGAATTTTATCTAATGAATCTTGAATACTACAAAAACTATCATTGAGTTTGTTTGTGAGGCCATCTACAAAGTCATCCAATTTGGCATCCAATGTGTCATACAATTGAGATTTGAATGCTTCACTAATCTGTAGAATTTATTTGAGGGTCTAAGAGGAAATAGCCATATTATAACCCTATGAAATCTTTGGTCCTGCAGCCATCACGACAAAACCAAAAAAATAAAACAATAAATTACAACAAAAAATCGTTGTTTTTTCGGAAAAACCCTGAAAAATTGTTGAATTTAAAATGCTCATAAATTTATTTCCCACACTCCATTTTGACTGATTTGTTTTTCAAAATTGGGTATTTTTCCGAGAGGAATTCAAATACCCAATTTTTTTGACCAAATGATGCTCTGAAATGTTCATATATGAACCTGAAGTGCGTCGCCCTCTTTTTCTTCCCTAGAAAAAATCTTCCCTTCTTTGGCCAAGGAAAGTGCTCCGATACAACTTGTTAAGAACCTGAATTGATATACAAATATAATCACTACAAATACTGAATACACAATAGATCCACAAAGCAAGATAGAAGAAACCACACTTTATTATTACCAAACCCTTAAGGTAGGGAAACACCATACAATGGATCATGTTATGGAAGGGATCCTCTCATGTTCACTTGCCTCTTCAAGGGGGCATCCTCCTATTGTGCTATACGTCACAATACAATACTTCTCTTCATGTCTCATTACAATGCTTGAACCCATTTATATAGTGCTACCATCACCTAAGAACATTCTAGAGGAGGAATCTTTTAAGAAGTAGAACCTTCTAAGAAGTCCTCTTATATTTATTATATCTAGTTATCCATTTATTATATCTAACTACCAAAGTAGGTCTTATTTAATAATATAGTGGACCTAGTCCACCTTACATTGAATGGCCTCCACAATTATCACTATGGGCCCCCACTACTACCTCTCTAGCTACCTAACAATTCCCGAAGCTTCAATTCAAAACCTTCCACAGAGTGACCATGAGGTCAAAAGTGTCTTGGACACTGAGTTGCTCGAATTTTTGGGAACCCCAATAGATAGCTTGAGAGATGAGCTAGGATCGGGTGGCCAGAAAGAGGAAATTACACAGCTCGACAATTCGATAGTAGATTACCAAGTAAGCACCAAACCTACCCATGGTTATTTGGTTTTGGTCAATACCTGACCAGTCGATGAGCAAAAAACGGAGGTCTAGCCATCGAGATATATGGAAGAAGTTCAAGAACCCATCCTAGAATAGGTACACACAGCCGGGAGCCTAGGAAATACTCTAACCTAGGGAGAACAAAAAATCCTCGAACCTGTTGATGAGGTCACCGACATACAAGTGATTGCCTATGATAGGAAGAGAAAAACCATCATGAAGAGAACCACTAAGAAGAGGAGCATTGCGTTGGATAGCTCTATTCTCATCACTACAGAGGAGAAGTTGTTGAGCACAAAACACGCCAATATGTTCGATCTTATTGGTGCAGGGATGGCTATCATAGTTTCCACATTGGATAGAGAAAGAAGGGATGAAAAGGAGTTGGTCATTTCACCTAAGGAGTTGGAGCATCTACGCCATTTGGAAAAATACTATTAGGCCTCCACATAGGCCACAGTGTTTTTTAGAAGTGAGTTCCAATATTCCTTTGCCAAATTCACGAATGAATGACACCTTTTCACTGCAAGTATAGATGATTTCTAAGAAGACACCCTGATGGCACTAGTGACCTGCAAGGACGTGGAAAGGTGGTATGAGAAGGCTCACCAAGCAGTAGAAAGGATCGATTAAATCAACATGATTCAAAAGGGTCGAAACGTCGAAGAGCACAACATTCGGGTGTTGAGAGAAAATAGCATATATTGGATCAGGAAAGTGGCCAAATACTGGGTAAAAAATTTCTAGGAATCTTAGCGGGAGATTCAGGAGAAGTCGGTCAATTGCGAAAAGAGATGGGAAAAGATTAAATGGGATATGAAATACATCGACGTCCTAGAATTCGGCTCACCCGAGGACTTTTTCGACCAGCATGACATAGTCAAGAAACATGCAAAACAAGACTCAGCATGGACAACAGAGATAACAAAGGTGGTGATCATGGTGCCAGGTCAAGTACAACAGTTCATGGAGCGTCTAGTTAGGGCTCGAGCAGTTTTGCAGCGGTTAAGTGTTAAAATAGTCAAGTATAGATCATAGACAGTAGAAGTGAAATAAAAAATTTTAGCCCTGATGGACCAGCGCAGGTTCCCGTATTCCAACACATGTGAGGAACTCTTCATCAAGTGGTCGGAGTATGAGAAGAGTCATCCACTTCAGTAAAACTATTTGATGATTCTTAGAAGACAGAGGGATGAAAGTGCCATGTGGCGATATTTTTTTTGTACTTAGCTTGCACTTGTAGTAGTTATTTTTAGTTAATGATTCATTATAAATAAGGAGATTGACCTTTTAGCAAGGGTCGATGGTTTTGAAAAAGACCCTCATTTTTGGAATTGTAAATAACTATTTATGAACTACCTTAATTGAGAATTCATGTTTAGTACCGGAGATGAATTTTTGTTTTTCATCAAAGGCGTTGTGATTGGATTGAGGAGGAATTACTTCCAACTTTATTTCATTAATGGATGTTGTACTGAGTAAGAGTTTATGAATATATTGATAATTTAGATGTTTCGGTGTTTTTTGTAGTTCTTATCTCTAATGATGAAAGAAAATCATTGTGTTAATGTGTGATTGATGCTATATCTAAGGAAACTATTTTTCTTGCCATCATTTTATTGCACATTTGTTTTCTTTCGATAATTGTATCTCAGTCAATAAATGAAATACCAACAAGTTAATGTATTAGTACTAGGCTTGTCACATGTGTGAATATCTTTGTCTACATGCTTGAGAACAAGGGTTATCCCAAGATCAAACTTCTTTGGTAGTTAAGAACCCCCCTTTTACCATCTAGTTTATACTAGCACACATATTTTAATCAGACCTGTCTTATAAAAGAAAAGACAAAAAGAGAACGTTTAAACTGAAGGAGGAACTTTTATAAGAAGATACCATGTCAATAACTACATAAATCCCATCAATAAATTGGTCGTATCAAAATATCTTGAGAACCATTCCACCATCAAATGCTTTAGAGTCTAATTGGTCCTATGTGGTGGGTTTGGTTCCTATTGTTGAGTTAAAGGGATTTAGGACCCCTTAATAGGAGGCAAGAGAAACTTTGTAAACCAATCCTCGAGGAGTTGGTCCAAAACGGGGGCCTTAATCAACCGTCTTCGTCGTCTCTGTCATCTCCACTCATGAATATGATTAGATATGTGGTTGGAAGAGGATTTCCAGAAATCCATGGAAAGAGAATTAAAGTCAGCAAAGGAGTTACGCGACAGTTCAATGTACTATTTTGTTGCCACACCTATAAGTGTTCTCTAAAAAAGTCTAATATGAATGGAATCATCTATCAAAGAGTTGGAAGAACACCATAAATGGAAAGTCATAACATGATTTTTAGGATATTCCCTAGGTTTTTCGTCAAATTTTGAAATGTCAGATGGTAATTTGGTAGGGATGGCGGTCCAAAACGGGGCATGCAGGATGGGATCATTTGTTAAATTCGATAGATCTGGAAGATATAACGTAGCCAAGAATGGTAACTATCAGTTAGGTTTTTGATATCGTTGATAACCTTTTGCATGGGAACACCAGTAGGACCATATCCAGGTTTCGACAAGATGACAAAACTATATGGTCCTCCCATATAAGATGGTTGTTTGGGTTTTCCACCCGTGTAAGGTGGTTGTCATGTTTGTCCACCCATGTTTTATAATGGAGCGGATGGACCTCCTACATACTAAAACTGACTTGATGGTCCCCTGATGTGATGTGTTGGAAGGGACCGTTGCATCTAAATCATGGGGTTGACGGATTGATACGGTGTAGTTCCTTGTGGAGGAATGCCCGCCAGATTGGGTTGAGCCCACAAAGGATTCACAACTCCTGGATATGGATGTCTAGGATAGAGGCCAGTGGTAGTAGGGATAGAAGGACTTGCAGGAGTGGCTTTCCCCTAGGCTTTTTGATGTCACAACCATGTAGGTTTCCCCCCAATAAAAATTTATCCTGCAACTGAAGGTTTCCCCCCAGCTGAAGGTTGACCTAAAATTGAAGATTGAGATCCAATGTAGGGTGTACTAATATGAGATATATGAGATGTATGAGATGGAGCTGGAGTAGCTTGTGTGATTGTGGTTGTGTGAATTACTTTATTTCCAACCATTTGACCGATGTAACGACCAAGTAAAGCACTTGGTGTGTCCATGTGTGGAAATGGTGAAGCAGGGATATTACCAAACTCATGTGCAAAAGGATATGAATGCACAAGTTGTTGAGTCAAGGTTACCAGGGTCAATGAGGTTTTTGGTAAGGATGAAGCACCAACAGTATCAACTACATGATTTGTGTAAAAAGATGAATTCCCAAGTCCTTCAGGAAAACCAAATGATGATGGGTTCTTTCCAAAATATGGTGTAGTAGTGGAACCGGACGATAATCCATAAGAAGAATCAAAATCAATGTATCTCATGGATGGTATATCAAAGAGTGGTTGGCCAAGTGGATCAGTAAGTGAAATATTCAAAAAATATGCAAATATTTCCACGACAGTTGGGATCGGTTCTTCGACGTGATGGTGACTCCCAGGAGTGATGCCCCAAGTTTCAGAAGTGTGATCTATGATCATATCTTCATAAGAAATATTATGTTGAGGTTCCTGACTGTCAGGTTCCATTTTGTGAAATATTCAATCCTAAGGATGACTACGAAATTCAAATAAACACAATCCTATGAAAACTAAATGCAATCGACCAAGCAATAGTAAGCTCAAGGATATTCTAAAGATGGTATATCAAGGCACTAGTGAAGAACTAAGAAGCAGGTGCCCCAACCTCCACATAACAACCCTTCTCAGTGAAATCAACCCTCTCTTTCATGGGATCACCCTCTAAGGGTATTGAGAGCGTGATAGACGTATTCCCTAGGTACCATGGGAATCCCACCATAGTCACCTCTGTAGGTACCTAGGAAATTCCACTAAGGTTACCACCTCATATTCTGCCTCTAGGTAGGTATAGTTGACAGTTGGGACTGAATGTATGGGCAGGATATCAAAGTCAAAATCTATTCAAGAGAACTGAAGACAAGTGCATCGATAGGACTTTAGAGGACCTCGAATGGATTCGGAGTTCACTAAGAACCAAAACCAGATAAAACCAGTAGTTTGTGAAGAACCCCCAATATACAATATGTTCTCTATGATTGGTTAAGCTTTGGAGGGGTAATATTCATTTCTCTCCCACATGCAACCTCATGTTTAACCCCTGTGTGAGAGGAGGTTCCCAGTTATGCTTATACAAAAGTTGGATTTATACACTCTTTAGTGCTCTACAGGTTGTTTAGTAATATTGGACAATTTGCTCACTTTACCTAGTTCAAAGACCTTAATCCTATGCTATTGTTCGTGCACTAAAACCAAAAAATGTTCTAGTTGATTTTATTAGAATGTGGTTTATTTTAAATGGCTTTTAACTCAAAGGGTTCACGGAGATGAAATGATGATGTGAGAGAGACTTGACTCCAAAAGAATGCAAAAGAATGGTATGTAGTTCTTTCTTTCGATGAATTCTATGTATGGGAAGGAGAAGATTTATATTCTTCTTAACAAAATAAAACACTCAAAATGATGCACATTTCAATTTTTGGGATCAATACAATGCCAAAATTCCAAGAAAATGTTTCTGAAAACCGAAATGCACATGCAAAACTATCTCTTTTTCCAAACATAAACCAAAAGAAACTTCCTAATGAATGCAAAATTTCTTCATTGAGATATATGCTTGATACATATAACTATGAAGCAAAAAATCAATCAAACAAAGTGCACTCAAAGTGATGAGAACTTAAAGAGAACAAGTAGGGTATAACCTCTTCAATCAAGAACTCAAACATGCAAAATATAAAGAATACAAACACTCACTAAGAACCTTAAGTAATGAGCAGCAAGAAACTAAAATCAAGTTGGGTTGTGGTAAGAATAAGAGTTCTAATGATCCAGAAAGGCCAGTTGTTTCAATGAAGACAAGAAGGATCAATACCAATAAACCTTTGCAAACCCCAGTTGATGAACAATCCTACACAACCAAGCAATCTGAAAGCTTTGTGAGATGAAGATCAGACAAATTCAAAGGCAGGAAAAACCAAGGGATCATGTTAACCCTAGGGGATCACAACTAGGAGAAGATTTGAATATTCAAGGGAGAAACATAAATGAATGATAAATGTAAAACTCTCAACAAAAAAAATTCAAATATAATCAAGAGTTTCTGAGCAAAAATTCCCTCATAATCAGACTAAAAAAAGAAAGCAGAGAGGCAAAAAGTCCAAAACAGGAGGAATGGCGCCCTTGTTCTCAATCAGACCGAGCTTTGTATTTCTCCACCTTTTCTTCTGCATTAAATTTCTTCTTAAACAACCATTTTATACCAAAATATTTTCTTCCAACTAGCAACTCAACTATATTCCATGCCTCATTCTTATCCAAGGCATCCATTTCTTCAACCATGGCCTTCTTCCATGGTTTACTATCCTCTAAATTCATTGCTTCCTTGACAGTTCTGGAATCATCATCAGTAATAGATAAAGAAAAATTAGAACAAAAATCAAGTGGACTATACCTTTATGGTTTCTTCTTTCGCTCACTGATCTCCTCAATATTGGGGTATGAGATTCTTCTTCTTCTCCTGCTTCATCTTCTTTAGATGATTCAGATTTTGCATCATCCAACTCAAACTCTATTTTCTCAGGTTCTTCTTGCCCTCATTGGAATTCCTATTTGGAAACATCTTTTACCTCTATAAACACAACATCCTGACTGTAAACGGTCTTCTTAGTTTATGGGTTCCAAAGCTTGTAACCTTTCACACCATATTTATAACCAATAAAGATACACTTTTCATCTTTTTTATTCAACTTACTCATATTTTCCTTTGGAACATGTACATAAGCATCACAACCAAACACTCTAAGATGTTCAAGAGAGGGCTTCTTTCCAGTCCATACTTCATGTGGAGTTTTATCATCCATCATAGATGAGGGTGATCAATTGATTAGGTAGCATGTTGTACCCATTGCCTCTACCCATAATTCTTGTCCTAACTCAGCACCCCTGAGCATGCTCCTTGATTTTCCATCAGTGTCTTGTTCATCCTTTCTGCAACTCCATTCTGGTGAGGTGTGTACGGAGTAGTATTCTTCCTTGCTATACCACACTTCTTATAGAATTCTTCAAATTCATTTCCACAGAATTATCCACCATTATCTATCCTCAATACCTTTATTTTCTTCTCTATCTAATTTTCTACCAAAGCCTTAAACTCTTTAAATTTATCAAATACCTAAGATTTATTTCTAAGAAAATAAATCCATGTGTTCCTTGAGAAATCATCTATGAATGAAACATAATACACAAATTTACCTAGTGATGGAACAGGCACGGGTCCAAACACATCACTGTGTATCAACTCTAAGATCCCCTTTGCTCTTGTAGCACCAAATGGGAATATTACTCGATTATGTTTTCCATATATGAAATTTTCATAGAAATCAAAATCCAGAGTGCAATTAGACATACCTTCAACCATACCTTTACCATGTAGCGTTTGAAGGCCCTTTTCTCCAATATGCCCCAGTCTTTGATGCCACAACATGGTCTTCTTTCTAGGGACAGTATTGGTCTTGTCTTCTTTATTTTTCTTCTTGGGGACAACAGAAATGTCACACCCATTAGTATAATTTATTCCCAAGAAATTTTACAGAGTTCCACACCAAACTCCCCTCATCAATACCATTTCTCCTCATACCATATTGCAAGTGCCCTTTCCCAATACAGTATCCACTCTTGCATCATCCAACTTGCTTACAAATATTAGGCTCCTGGCTAGTTTTGGAATGTGCAGAACCCCAGGGAGAGTTATAATCCTTCCATATTTTAGCAACAACTTAACCCTTCCACATCCCATGATTTTGGTTGTTGAGTCATCTCCTAGGAATACATCATCACCATTGTATTTTTCATATTCACGGAACCACTCCCTGTGAGGAGTTATATGGTATGACACACTTGAGTCGATCAACCATACATCACGGTCTACATGTGTACCTATAGATTCCAGGTAAACATCACCTCCTTCTTCAGTGGAGGTTTTCGCCTCTGTGGAAGAGGTATTATCAGATCCCTTTGGTTTATTAACCTTCTTAAACTTGCAATCTTTCTTATAGTTCCATGTTTTACCACACTTCCAACATTTCCTCAAAGATTTTCCTGGAGACTTAGATCTACCTATAGANATTTTTCCTCCCCATAGAAGTTCAGAAGTACTACAAATGCAGAGACCCAGAGGAGTGGCTAAACACAAACTTCATGGTGAAGTACTATGAATTCCATGACACCAGCCAGTTAATGGCCTCATGGTGGAAGGAGGAAAAAAAGTTTACAAACCAGAGCAATGGATGGTATGGGACAATAAACCTGAGGGAGCCATACATCTACTTGATGGCTCTCATATGTCGATTGTATGGAGAGAAGGACTGCTCCAAGTTTTTGGAAGCATGGATTCCCTTGGCATACACAGTGGTGATCTCAGGAAGCATCTTCAACTAAGGAGCGATAATTTCCAAGCAATTGAGAATTTGTGTACAATAGGCTCAGACGCTGAAAGAAGGGTAAGCGTCCACTTTCCACATGGCCTCATACCTCCTCGATGTGATCTTTGTGAGAAACGTCTTCACCGACATGAATTTAAATTGGCATGTTGTGGAGCTCCTTGTTCATGTTTATTTCAGCATACTATGGGAGAACAGGTACAAAAAATATTACACACTCATTTGCGATGATTTCATCCCCCGTATTCATTTTATTATATTTAAATAGGAATTCCCAAGACTATCCACAACAACTAAGAAAATGGTAGCGAATGTATGTCACTGGTATTCAGATGAATGCTCAACCTATATCAGGGTGTTAGGGGCCAGCGGAGTGTCACATATACTACCCGCTCACATCCCAAACTGTCTCATTATGGGATAAATATGCTATCAGACTGTCCTATAGGGATATAACACCACACTAGTAAAAGACAAGAAACGGGCTTTCATACCCTACGGTTTCCATGTGGGGTTTTATTTGGTAAAGGATATTGCTCAAGAAAAAAAAGAAGGGATGAGCCAACTTGAATTTAGTTTCTCGACAGGTTGATTCTGCAAGCATGACCCTAAAGGTCTGGTCCTCCAACATGCTTCACAAGTATCATCTTTTTGGCCATATGCACATGACAAATTTGAGGATGAAATTTTCACAGAATGCGCTCGGGACTTGGAGAAGGTAGTACAGAGGATGGCCAACTCAAACATGACCAAGTTCAAAGCTATGAGCATGGAAGAACATGTGGAGACAATAGATAAGCCAGCTCAAGAGGCCCTCAGATCCAACGAAGGAATTAGGGAAGCCGAGACTACAGAGGCACAAAGAAGAGGATTTATCTTGCTAGAAGGGACACAAATAATCATTGATCAGTTGCAGAATGACCCTGATCTTGTATATATGTCTAAGATTCTTGTTGATCAACCAATCAAAAATAAAGGAGAGCCAATACAACTTGAACAAATCACCAGGCCAGAAACCCTAAAGTTCCATCACCGCAAATCATATCACCAGGGGGGATTTCAACCCAGATTGAGATTTCAAAGACACCAGGTAGGAAAATTGTACCAAACCCCTTATTCAACTTAATAACCATCTATGATGATGATTAGAGTTCAGAGGTTTCCCTAGTGACTCCAATGTATATTACAGAGAAAAGGGAGCCTAAGAGAGCATCTACCCCAGTTCTTGTTAAGAACCTGAATTGATCTACAAATATAATCACCACAAATACTGAATACACAATAGATCCACAAAGAAAGATAGAAGAAACCACACTTTATCATTACCAAACCCTTGAGGTAGGGAAACACCATACAATAGATCATGTTATGGAAGGGATCCTCTCCTGTTCACTTGCCTCTTCGAGGGGGCATCCTCCTATTGAGCTACAGCTCACAATACAATACTTCTCTTCATTTTTCATTACATTGCTTGAACCCCTTTATATAGTGCTACCATCACCTTATAATAACATTCTAGAGGAGGAATATTCTAAGAAGTAGAACCTTCTAAGAAGTCATCTTACATTTATTATATCTAGCTACCCATTTATTATATCTAACTACCATAGTGGGTCTTATTTAATGATATAGTGGACCTAGTCCACCTTACATTGAATGGCCTCCACTATTATCATTATGGGCCCTCACTACTACCTCTCTAGCTAGATAACATTCTAACCCCCTTAAGAAAGCATTGTCCTAACCGCTTAATGTACAACCATATACCAGGGTCCCATGGATAATTGTGGAGAATAATGTTGAAGAAGACTGGAGAACCAAGGTCCCATGTAGAAAGGAAATCCACCATGTTGAAGTAGTCCAACCACCATTGTAAGCCTGGGTCCCATGTCCAAGTGTTCATGTGAACTCCCCATGGAAGATTTTGGAACCCAATAACCAAATCAAAATGATGCTCCAAAGACTGACATCTGTCATGTGGATCCAAATAAGAAGATCCATCCACATAGTGGAAAAGGATCGTAGCAGAATATGGAAGGAATAATACCATTTTAGAATATGAGGGATGGACACTGGTAATAATCATTGGCTCCTGATTTGTCACATTTATGCTCTCTACAAAAGGTGGATTAGAGTCATCAAATAAAATATGAAAGTGGTTGTCATCCTAGAAATGACAACTATCCACCAATCATCACAATTGGCCTCCAAATCATACCAAACATATATTTCTTCATTATATTCATCTCTTATGCCCACCATAAGAAATATCTCTTGAATTTTATCTAATGAATCTTGAATACTACAAAAACTATCATTGAGTTTGTTTGTGAGGCCATCTACAAAGTCATCCAATTTGGCATCCAATGTGTCATACAATTGAGATTTGAATGCTTCACTAATCTGTAGAATTTATTTGAGGGTCTAAGAGGAAATAGCCATATTATAACCCTATGAAATCTTTGGTCCTGCAGCCATCACGACAAAACCAAAAAAATAAAACAATAAATTACAACAAAAAATCGTTGTTTTTTCGGAAAAACCCTGAAAAATTGTTGAATTTAAAATGCTCATAAATTTATTTCCCACACTCCATTTTGACTGATTTGTTTTTCAAAATTGGGTATTTTTCCGAGAGGAATTCAAATACCCAATTTTTTTGACCAAATGATGCTCTGAAATGTTCATATATGAACCTGAAGTGCGTCGCCCTCTTTTTCTTCCCTAGAAAAAATCTTCCCTTCTTTGGCCAAGGAAAGTGCTCCGATACAACTTGTTAAGAACCTGAATTGATATACAAATATAATCACTACAAATACTGAATACACAATAGATCCACAAAGCAAGATAGAAGAAACCACACTTTATTATTACCAAACCCTTAAGGTAGGGAAACACCATACAATGGATCATGTTATGGAAGGGATCCTCTCATGTTCACTTGCCTCTTCAAGGGGGCATCCTCCTATTGTGCTATACGTCACAATACAATACTTCTCTTCATGTCTCATTACAATGCTTGAACCCATTTATATAGTGCTACCATCACCTAAGAACATTCTAGAGGAGGAATCTTTTAAGAAGTAGAACCTTCTAAGAAGTCCTCTTATATTTATTATATCTAGTTATCCATTTATTATATCTAACTACCAAAGTAGGTCTTATTTAATAATATAGTGGACCTAGTCCACCTTACATTGAATGGCCTCCACAATTATCACTATGGGCCCCCACTACTACCTCTCTAGCTACCTAACAATTCCCGAAGCTTCAATTCAAAACCTTCCACAGAGTGACCATGAGGTCAAAAGTGTCTTGGACACTGAGTTGCTCGAATTTTTGGGAACCCCAATAGATAGCTTGAGAGATGAGCTAGGATCGGGTGGCCAGAAAGAGGAAATTACACAGCTCGACAATTCGATAGTAGATTACCAAGTAAGCACCAAACCTACCCATGGTTATTTGGTTTTGGTCAATACCTGACCAGTCGATGAGCAAAAAACGGAGGTCTAGCCATCGAGATATATGGAAGAAGTTCAAGAACCCATCCTAGAATAGGTACACACAGCCGGGAGCCTAGGAAATACTCTAACCTAGGGAGAACAAAAAATCCTCGAACCTGTTGATGAGGTCACCGACATACAAGTGATTGCCTATGATAGGAAGAGAAAAACCATCATGAAGAGAACCACTAAGAAGAGGAGCATTGCGTTGGATAGCTCTATTCTCATCACTACAGAGGAGAAGTTGTTGAGCACAAAACACGCCAATATGTTCGATCTTATTGGTGCAGGGATGGCTATCATAGTTTCCACATTGGATAGAGAAAGAAGGGATGAAAAGGAGTTGGTCATTTCACCTAAGGAGTTGGAGCATCTACGCCATTTGGAAAAATACTATTAGGCCTCCACATAGGCCACAGTGTTTTTTAGAAGTGAGTTCCAATATTCCTTTGCCAAATTCACGAATGAATGACACCTTTTCACTGCAAGTATAGATGATTTCTAAGAAGACACCCTGATGGCACTAGTGACCTGCAAGGACGTGGAAAGGTGGTATGAGAAGGCTCACCAAGCAGTAGAAAGGATCGATTAAATCAACATGATTCAAAAGGGTCGAAACGTCGAAGAGCACAACATTCGGGTGTTGAGAGAAAATAGCATATATTGGATCAGGAAAGTGGCCAAATACTGGGTAAAAAATTTCTAGGAATCTTAGCGGGAGATTCAGGAGAAGTCGGTCAATTGCGAAAAGAGATGGGAAAAGATTAAATGGGATATGAAATACATCGACGTCCTAGAATTCGGCTCACCCGAGGACTTTTTCGACCAGCATGACATAGTCAAGAAACATGCAAAACAAGACTCAGCATGGACAACAGAGATAACAAAGGTGGTGATCATGGTGCCAGGTCAAGTACAACAGTTCATGGAGCGTCTAGTTAGGGCTCGAGCAGTTTTGCAGCGGTTAAGTGTTAAAATAGTCAAGTATAGATCATAGACAGTAGAAGTGAAATAAAAAATTTTAGCCCTGATGGACCAGCGCAGGTTCCCGTATTCCAACACATGTGAGGAACTCTTCATCAAGTGGTCGGAGTATGAGAAGAGTCATCCACTTCAGTAAAACTATTTGATGATTCTTAGAAGACAGAGGGATGAAAGTGCCATGTGGCGATATTTTTTTTGTACTTAGCTTGCACTTGTAGTAGTTATTTTTAGTTAATGATTCATTATAAATAAGGAGATTGACCTTTTAGCAAGGGTCGATGGTTTTGAAAAAGACCCTCATTTTTGGAATTGTAAATAACTATTTATGAACTACCTTAATTGAGAATTCATGTTTAGTACCGGAGATGAATTTTTGTTTTTCATCAAAGGCGTTGTGATTGGATTGAGGAGGAATTACTTCCAACTTTATTTCATTAATGGATGTTGTACTGAGTAAGAGTTTATGAATATATTGATAATTTAGATGTTTCGGTGTTTTTTGTAGTTCTTATCTCTAATGATGAAAGAAAATCATTGTGTTAATGTGTGATTGATGCTATATCTAAGGAAACTATTTTTCTTGCCATCATTTTATTGCACATTTGTTTTCTTTCGATAATTGTATCTCAGTCAATAAATGAAATACCAACAAGTTAATGTATTAGTACTAGGCTTGTCACATGTGTGAATATCTTTGTCTACATGCTTGAGAACAAGGGTTATCCCAAGATCAAACTTCTTTGGTAGTTAAGAACCCCCCTTTTACCATCTAGTTTATACTAGCACACATATTTTAATCAGACCTGTCTTATAAAAGAAAAGACAAAAAGAGAACGTTTAAACTGAAGGAGGAACTTTTATAAGAAGATACCATGTCAATAACTACATAAATCCCATCAATAAATTGGTCGTATCAAAATATCTTGAGAACCATTCCACCATCAAATGCTTTAGAGTCTAATTGGTCCTATGTGGTGGGTTTGGTTCCTATTGTTGAGTTAAAGGGATTTAGGACCCCTTAATAGGAGGCAAGAGAAACTTTGTAAACCAATCCTCGAGGAGTTGGTCCAAAACGGGGGCCTTAATCAACCGTCTTCGTCGTCTCTGTCATCTCCACTCATGAATATGATTAGATATGTGGTTGGAAGAGGATTTCCAGAAATCCATGGAAAGAGAATTAAAGTCAGCAAAGGAGTTACGCGACAGTTCAATGTACTATTTTGTTGCCACACCTATAAGTGTTCTCTAAAAAAGTCTAATATGAATGGAATCATCTATCAAAGAGTTGGAAGAACACCATAAATGGAAAGTCATAACATGATTTTTAGGATATTCCCTAGGTTTTTCGTCAAATTTTGAAATGTCAGATGGTAATTTGGTAGGGATGGCGGTCCAAAACGGGGCATGCAGGATGGGATCATTTGTTAAATTCGATAGATCTGGAAGATATAACGTAGCCAAGAATGGTAACTATCAGTTAGGTTTTTGATATCGTTGATAACCTTTTGCATGGGAACACCAGTAGGACCATATCCAGGTTTCGACAAGATGACAAAACTATATGGTCCTCCCATATAAGATGGTTGTTTGGGTTTTCCACCCGTGTAAGGTGGTTGTCATGTTTGTCCACCCATGTTTTATAATGGAGCGGATGGACCTCCTACATACTAAAACTGACTTGATGGTCCCCTGATGTGATGTGTTGGAAGGGACCGTTGCATCTAAATCATGGGGTTGACGGATTGATACGGTGTAGTTCCTTGTGGAGGAATGCCCGCCAGATTGGGTTGAGCCCACAAAGGATTCACAACTCCTGGATATGGATGTCTAGGATAGAGGCCAGTGGTAGTAGGGATAGAAGGACTTGCAGGAGTGGCTTTCCCCTAGGCTTTTTGATGTCACAACCATGTAGGTTTCCCCCCAATAAAAATTTATCCTGCAACTGAAGGTTTCCCCCCAGCTGAAGGTTGACCTAAAATTGAAGATTGAGATCCAATGTAGGGTGTACTAATATGAGATATATGAGATGTATGAGATGGAGCTGGAGTAGCTTGTGTGATTGTGGTTGTGTGAATTACTTTATTTCCAACCATTTGACCGATGTAACGACCAAGTAAAGCACTTGGTGTGTCCATGTGTGGAAATGGTGAAGCAGGGATATTACCAAACTCATGTGCAAAAGGATATGAATGCACAAGTTGTTGAGTCAAGGTTACCAGGGTCAATGAGGTTTTTGGTAAGGATGAAGCACCAACAGTATCAACTACATGATTTGTGTAAAAAGATGAATTCCCAAGTCCTTCAGGAAAACCAAATGATGATGGGTTCTTTCCAAAATATGGTGTAGTAGTGGAACCGGACGATAATCCATAAGAAGAATCAAAATCAATGTATCTCATGGATGGTATATCAAAGAGTGGTTGGCCAAGTGGATCAGTAAGTGAAATATTCAAAAAATATGCAAATATTTCCACGACAGTTGGGATCGGTTCTTCGACGTGATGGTGACTCCCAGGAGTGATGCCCCAAGTTTCAGAAGTGTGATCTATGATCATATCTTCATAAGAAATATTATGTTGAGGTTCCTGACTGTCAGGTTCCATTTTGTGAAATATTCAATCCTAAGGATGACTACGAAATTCAAATAAACACAATCCTATGAAAACTAAATGCAATCGACCAAGCAATAGTAAGCTCAAGGATATTCTAAAGATGGTATATCAAGGCACTAGTGAAGAACTAAGAAGCAGGTGCCCCAACCTCCACATAACAACCCTTCTCAGTGAAATCAACCCTCTCTTTCATGGGATCACCCTCTAAGGGTATTGAGAGCGTGATAGACGTATTCCCTAGGTACCATGGGAATCCCACCATAGTCACCTCTGTAGGTACCTAGGAAATTCCACTAAGGTTACCACCTCATATTCTGCCTCTAGGTAGGTATAGTTGACAGTTGGGACTGAATGTATGGGCAGGATATCAAAGTCAAAATCTATTCAAGAGAACTGAAGACAAGTGCATCGATAGGACTTTAGAGGACCTCGAATGGATTCGGAGTTCACTAAGAACCAAAACCAGATAAAACCAGTAGTTTGTGAAGAACCCCCAATATACAATATGTTCTCTATGATTGGTTAAGCTTTGGAGGGGTAATATTCATTTCTCTCCCACATGCAACCTCATGTTTAACCCCTGTGTGAGAGGAGGTTCCCAGTTATGCTTATACAAAAGTTGGATTTATACACTCTTTAGTGCTCTACAGGTTGTTTAGTAATATTGGACAATTTGCTCACTTTACCTAGTTCAAAGACCTTAATCCTATGCTATTGTTCGTGCACTAAAACCAAAAAATGTTCTAGTTGATTTTATTAGAATGTGGTTTATTTTAAATGGCTTTTAACTCAAAGGGTTCACGGAGATGAAATGATGATGTGAGAGAGACTTGACTCCAAAAGAATGCAAAAGAATGGTATGTAGTTCTTTCTTTCGATGAATTCTATGTATGGGAAGGAGAAGATTTATATTCTTCTTAACAAAATAAAACACTCAAAATGATGCACATTTCAATTTTTGGGATCAATACAATGCCAAAATTCCAAGAAAATGTTTCTGAAAACCGAAATGCACATGCAAAACTATCTCTTTTTCCAAACATAAACCAAAAGAAACTTCCTAATGAATGCAAAATTTCTTCATTGAGATATATGCTTGATACATATAACTATGAAGCAAAAAATCAATCAAACAAAGTGCACTCAAAGTGATGAGAACTTAAAGAGAACAAGTAGGGTATAACCTCTTCAATCAAGAACTCAAACATGCAAAATATAAAGAATACAAACACTCACTAAGAACCTTAAGTAATGAGCAGCAAGAAACTAAAATCAAGTTGGGTTGTGGTAAGAATAAGAGTTCTAATGATCCAGAAAGGCCAGTTGTTTCAATGAAGACAAGAAGGATCAATACCAATAAACCTTTGCAAACCCCAGTTGATGAACAATCCTACACAACCAAGCAATCTGAAAGCTTTGTGAGATGAAGATCAGACAAATTCAAAGGCAGGAAAAACCAAGGGATCATGTTAACCCTAGGGGATCACAACTAGGAGAAGATTTGAATATTCAAGGGAGAAACATAAATGAATGATAAATGTAAAACTCTCAACAAAAAAAATTCAAATATAATCAAGAGTTTCTGAGCAAAAATTCCCTCATAATCAGACTAAAAAAAGAAAGCAGAGAGGCAAAAAGTCCAAAACAGGAGGAATGGCGCCCTTGTTCTCAATCAGACCGAGCTTTGTATTTCTCCACCTTTTCTTCTGCATTAAATTTCTTCTTAAACAACCATTTTATACCAAAATATTTTCTTCCAACTAGCAACTCAACTATATTCCATGCCTCATTCTTATCCAAGGCATCCATTTCTTCAACCATGGCCTTCTTCCATGGTTTACTATCCTCTAAATTCATTGCTTCCTTGACAGTTCTGGAATCATCATCAGTAATAGATAAAGAAAAATTAGAACAAAAATCAAGTGGACTATACCTTTATGGTTTCTTCTTTCGCTCACTGATCTCCTCAATATTGGGGTAT
>JZKD02S2279634.1:121646-161348 GCA_000966675.3 Picea glauca
GTGTAGAAATAATAAGACTCAAAAAACTGTAGCAACCACAGCTTGCATAGCATAAGTCCAACTACGACCTAACAAGAGATTGTAGTCGAGGGGAGCATCGACTACCTCTACTTCGACACACACGATCTTCCCTCCTAACTGCACAGGGAAAGAAGGAATGATGCCATGTGGTCGGAATGAACGACCGTCAAACGCAGTGAGGAGAGTAGGTGATGGAGACAACTCAGGTTGACCAATGGCTTTCCAGCATGCTAACAACATAACGCAAGTCGAAGTGCCCTTGTCAACCACCGTGCAGAAGATATTCCGTGTAAAAAATTTCGTGGGATGAGCCACTACTATATGAAACGTGACGTGGTAAGGCAGATGAGGTTTCAAGTCAGTCGTATCTAACATGATGGTACCCAGGTTACAAGTCTCAGTAGAGCCTAAAGCAGTCAACAAGGCTTTCCTCTGAGCAGGGCAACTTTAAAGGACCTCCAAAGCGGACATAGCACAAGGGGTTTGGGATAAATCTTCCACCACAGAGTAATTCTGGGCGGCCCTTGTGTTTGGATTGTGAGAATCTTTCTTGAATGCACCCTTTGGAATGTGTGTCATTGTTTCTCCCAATGTCTTCTCAATCTGTAGAGGAAGAGATGGGATTTCATCTTCTTTACCCTTCTCAGAGGCGCTTGGTTTACTATAGTCATGTGCTCTAGTCGTTATTAAAGCATCACCCCTAACCATATATACGTTCGTGGATGAGGAATTGTTCGGAGGAGAGAAGGTTTCTTGGCTACCCCCTTCGGCACTTGTAGAGGCTTGAGTTAAATTTTGCCCATGCTGAAAGGGATTAGTCAACATGGCTCGTTGTTGTTGTGTGACAAACTTCTAGACCTCTGCAAGTCGAGGACATAGATGGGTCAGGTGGTCTTCCGCACACAATTTGCATGGATACCTCACCTTCCGCTTTTTCGTGGTGCCCTCGCCAGTATTATCAGTGGGTTTCTTCACCCTCTTACCCTTCTTTCGTTGTTTTTTCTTCCCTTCAGGCTGTTGGTTGGCCTTTGGGTTAGTCGTCTGCACGGAGTGTAATTCTGACGTTTGGGTAGGAGGAGCAACCAAAGCAGTAGTCTGGTTGGCCGCTAAGTGTTGGATAGATAACTGCTGCAATTCTTTTGTCAATTGCTCAGTGGGCTTGGTTTGTGCGGAACCAACAATACCATCGGCATGTGGTCCGGCCCTCTGTCTAGTTTTATCCAGTATTGATCGTGGCGCATCTAGCAGGATGTTGTATAATAAACCAGACTGAGAATAGATAAGCTCAAACTATTGATCCCTCATGATGGCATCTTCTTCGGAGAAAACCCCAGAAGTTGCGACGTCCTTGGATAATTGTGGGACTAAAGAATTAAGGAACCACTCTAGCAGGAATGCTGGTGGAACTAGTACTTTGATTAGACTTTTTCGGCGTCTCCATTCTCGGATATGATCAGAGATATGGTCTGTTGTCGTCTGTTCGAAATTGGCTAGCAACTATGTGCCAGCATCGTATCTCACAGGTAACTGAAAATGGTTAAGGAAGGCCATCGCCAGTTCACCAAAAGAAGAATATCGTGAACGATCAAGATCTATGTACCATTTCGTGGCACTCCCAATAAGAGTGCATTGAAACAATCACAACTGGATGGAGTCATCTTTCAATGAGTTCGATGAACACCAAAGATGGAAAGTAGTCACGTGATCACCTGGATCTTCATTAGGCTTGGCCTCGAACTTTGGAATGTCCGAAGGCAACTTCGTCGGCATAGGAGGCCAACACGGATCATGACAGATAGGATCATTTAAAAACCTTGTCAAATATGGCAAGTGTAATGTCGCCAAGAATGTTAGTTTGGGTTGTTGCTGATAGCCTGGAAAAAAGGGTCCTGGTGTTTGACTGGCACCAGGTTGCCAGGAAAAGTTTGGCTGCTGTCCAGGATTCTGGTAGAAACCATGGCCTTGACCAGCGTAAGTATTTTGCATCTGTGGAGACATCATTGGTTGATTCCCCATGAAGGAAATAGGATGTTGGGCATTCATCATGTTTGACGGACTTTGGGAAGGATTACCCCATGCCAGTCCTGATGGGAGAGGCATAGAAGTTTGTCTGGGGTTCCATTGACTGTGGAAAGAATTACCCCAGAACGGCATTCCAGAGGAAGGAACGGATCCTTGTCCTGAGTTCCAAGGTCCTGGTATATGTGCCCCCGGTGCAGGAATAGTACCCTGCACCAGAGTAGACTGTCCAAAAATGGGTGTGGCCCCAGATGGGAAAGCAGTGGATGCGAAAGTGTTGTTACCAAACGTCCTGTTCCAAACAAACGGTGACGAAACTACCAGCAAAGTTTGTGCAGGCATTCCTTGACTCCCGGCTCCAAATGAACTTGTGTGTGCAGGCTGCCCAGCGGACTGCTGATGCAGACCACCAAGTGAAGGGGACGAAGGAGAGATATGACCTCCAGCGTAAGGAAAAGCATTGAAAGGGACAGGAATGCCCCCAAGTTGACCTTGCAAATGAGCGTTAGAGCTCCCTGCCCCCAGACCCAAAGTCTGTAAAATGGAGTAAGTGAGTGCAGGACTGGTACCAGAACTAGGCATACCATATGAGAACGGAGGGCCTGTCGCACTAGGTGTAAAAGGAGGTGTGGTCGCAGCGATAGATGGGGACAGTCCACTATGCGACGTAGTTGTGGTCGAGACCATGGTGGCCCGGACCAATGGCGGCAAGTTAAGAGATGATTCTCCTGTGGTAGAAATGGTGATGGGAATGAAAGAATTCCCAGAGGAAGAAACAGTGTTTGTTTCCATAGCTGTGTGAGGCACTGACAGGCGTTTGTAAAATTGAATTGGCACAATAACTTGTGGCCAAGTATCAGTGGTTGGGGTTTCAACCGAACCAAGATTGGTGATTTATTCCTCCAGGATTTGTTTGGGCTCAATGGTTTGAAACCCGGTTGCTTTGAAAGACCCTTGTTAGTATAGCCTTCGCCCCAATGGTGGCGGGGGTGGCTCCAGTATAACCGGTGGCAGGCCCAGAAGCCTTCGTGACCAGTGGAGCTCTGAATCCTCCATTGTGTGAGAAGATCCACGACATTCTAAGATATTCTACACGTTCAAACAGTAACACGCACTAAAAATAAGCCCCTAAGAGATAAATCAAGCAAACACTAAACTAGTTGGAAGAACAGTTACAACAGCCAACACTAGAGCAACTTACCGGTGCAAGTGCAACTCAAAAATGGAAGCACCCTCCGGGTATGCTCTGCAAAGCGTGGCCTGATGTCTGTCCTAGGTACCGCGGTATACCCCCGTAGTCACCTGTGTATGTCTCTAGAAAATATTGGCAACTAGTTTTCCAGCACGCGAACAGTCACCAGGCGGGTACAGTCGATAGTCGGGCAGACCACAATGAGCAGGGTATCAAGCCCGAAACCTGTCAAGGGTATCGAGAGAAAATGGTCTAGAATACAACTGAGGACCTCGAACGGATTCGAGACCGACGAAACCCCGTGGCAAATGCAAACAATGGAATCCCTTAACAAATCCTCGATATGTGTTCTCCACTACGCTCGGTCCAGCTTTGGAGGGGTTATCTTTGCTACCTTTCCTTACCCGACCTCGTGTTTATCCCCTGTGTTAGAGGGGGGTATCGGATAACTTTCACGCAACTAGACTTCTACACTCCCTATGACAAACTCCAATGTTTGGTTTGAGTGGCCTTGGAGAATTTACTCTCCAACCTATTCCAAGGCCCTAGTCCTGAGCTAGTGTGTGAACCCTACAAACAAAAGAGTCTAATAGATTTTAAATTAGCGTTGCTTTTAATGGGATTTTTTATGTCACAAGGTATGAAGGTGAAACTAATGGTGTGTGAAGACTCAAAGCAAAATGAACAATAAATGCTTGGAAACAAAAACTTTTACCAAAAATGCAAAAACCAACAACTTTTCACTAAGAAAGATTTCTTTTTCTTTTCAACTTTTCTAAGATTTCATGCAGCAAACATAAAGAAATTTCGCTCAATCTGCGAGCTACTTATGTTCTAAGTGCACTACAAAAACTTATAAAAAAAGACTTCTTCCTAGCTATTGATGTAGCAACACAATCTTCAAACAAAGAAGCAAATGAAAAAGAGATAAAACAAATTTTTTATTTTTTTTATTTCAGTGCTAAATGAAGCAACAAAGGAAAAATGACGACAAGCACAAAACCAAGAAAACAAAATAAAATTCTGGCTTAAAGCGCATATCGCAAAGAAACAGAGAAAACACGCACAATGGCAATCAAGAAAGCATCGATTCTTACGCTTGTCTAAAAACCATAAAACAAAATCTTTTTCTTTTTTATCTTTTCTATCAACAATCAACTAATAAAACACAGGCTAAGGGTAAGAGGCCCTAACCTACTGGTTGTGCAACCCTAGACTCAATCCCCTAAGAGGAACACTTCTCACCACAGGAAGGGATGACTACCCCACCCTGATTGAAAATCCACCACTCAAGCCTGCTACTATCACTGAAACAGCATGCGGGCAAATGCGTGCTGAGCTATAACAGAGCGCGGGTACCCACGGGCTGTACTTACACAGGCCACGTGTATGAATAAACTCCAAGAGAAAACTAAACACAGGCATCCCAGACCTGGAAGAGGCCTCTGGTATTGACAACCAGGGTCTCCTAGAGGCTTGGATGCTTCTTCTTCAACAAAAAAGAAAAAATAATTGCAAAAAGAAAACAAACGCTATAAAGCAAACTGAGACAAGACAGTGAACCAACAAGCCCCAGACAGGATCCAGAAATCCCCCTGAGAATGGAAAATTATGACAAGGCAGAGGAGACTGCCTCTTAAGCTCTCTGAGTCCTACACACTATTGAAACCTCTACAATGAGCGTTCAAACGCGGGCTGTATAAGGTTAGGGTGCATGTCACACGCGTGCAGGCCTTCTACAGGCCGCATGTACCTCTGTGTGTCTCAATAATAAATGTCAAGAAATAGTCAAGGAAAAATTGGTATTAAGAACCAGGTTCCCTGCTAGCTCTGACCTAACAGAAAACAAACAAACAAAGAAATAGAAAATCTATTCTTTTAAACTACCCAAAAACCTCACTTAAATCTGGAAACCCTAAGAGTATCTTCCCCAGTGGAGTCGCCAATTCTGTTGTTGGGAAATAATACCCTACGGACTAACAAGCTAGGGCTAAACTTGCATGCAGATCATGACCCTCAATAAATCACTTTTAACCTATCACCCCAAAACTCAAACCCCTTTTTCACACACAAGCATGGAAAAGACCTACTAACCTTTTTACTGATGTTTGGTGTAGATCCTCCATTGCGCTTTGTCTGCTTGCTTGCGCTGCTCCTTCCAAAGACAATCTTGCAACCAAGACAAAACACTACGCATGCATGCTATTTTTCTACTTGAGGGTTAGAGATTAAGCATAAATCAAATAAAATATATAGAACTCATGCATTAGGACGGGAAAAGTATTCTTTTATTAATCTCAAGATGAATCAACTTACAATAATGATAGAGATCGGCCACCGTTCCTAGATCCTGATCCTGGGCTCCTCCTCTTCTTTGTCCTCCAACTGCTTTGGTTTAATTCTCCTTAAGCTTGAGGAAAGGCTAAAGGGTTGGGACAAACAGATTCAGCAATTGGGCAGAGTTTCTTTGCTATAATTTTCCTCCTCCAAATAGTACCCCTACCCATTCTTTTATAGGCTAGAAGGAGCTAGGGTTTTGGACGAACTCTCAGCCATGCATGGCTGGGAGTTTCAGTTAACTGACCCATAGCTTTTTGTCCCGTCGGCAACTTTCATGTTTTTGTGCTTTGTTAGGTAAACGCGGGTTGTAGTAGGCCTACCAGTGTTCCAACGCGTGCAGTAGTAGGCCTGCCAGCGTTCCAACGCGTGCAATAGAGGGTTAGGGCACGGGCCACTTGATTTAAGAGGATTTTCAAGAGTTTATTCAGCATGGCTTTGGCAAGGAAGGCATATGAGTTGGCCTGATGCCAGGTAAGCATGTGTGGTGCAATTTAGGGTTATAACAAAGCCCTATTTCTATTGGAGATACCTACATGATTCTATGTTCATATCCAATTGGAATCACATCAATATGTCATCAAACAAAAACATTATACCCAAAATCGTCATTGTTTGTCTCGGCTAGAAATCGAAATTAGCTTTGTCATATAGGTTGTTCCTCAACATGTTTGACACATCATTTAAAATAATTTTTAAAACATGTTTCTACTAGAGATATCCCTATGAATATAATTTAATATGGCTTTGGAATCACTCTAATTAGATATCAAACGAATATTTTATCGACAAACTACTATCGGGTAGTCTACATTGGCCACCACTTCTCAGTAGATAAAAAGATGAAATTTTCTTTGTTTATTTTAGATATATTTTATATGAACTCTTCAAAATTATTTTTTATATTTCTTGGAATAATAAAGTCTGTATAGCTCTCTTCTTCTATGACATCACCTTTTATTGCAGATAAATGCTAGTTTTTTGTAGATCAAAGAAGGATCATGGAAGTCAATCCATGAAGAGTGATTTTTGAAGAACAATATTTTTTAAAAGGGCCTATCACCATGAAATATAAACAAAATAAAGTGTGACATCATGTGATGTTGAATAATCCATGTTCAAAGTTCAAGTTCCCAGGAGCTTGCTACAAAAGTGTTTTAGTTGCTAACCACAACCTTTCATAAAGTTGTAGATGGACAGAATACAAGACAAATGATGAATTGACTTGAATATCATGTGAATACCAACATTACAAAATTCAAGATAAGTCCCACAAAATATTCATCATCCTTATTCCTTACCACCATTCATCATAATCATTTACCATCACCAGGTTGCAGACTAAGATTCCCCTATATATTCTACCATTGATTTAGCATCATGCATACATATGCTACTATCCTTAAAGCATCATCTGTACATATGCTACTATCCCATTTACAAAGTGTGTCTGCCTTCAAAATTTGTAACCATTGTTATCAAATCATAACTTCATCCTACTTCTTTCCTCCACAAAAATTCCCACTGCATTACTTCCTGCTCCATCCACTCCTAACCCACCCAATAAAGTAACTTGGCCCACTTAAAAGGTTGAGCTACCTTTCCAGTTTCAATGTTGAATAAAGGTTTCCAATCATTTGTTGCTACCAATCCATCAAAGTTGTTATCACTACCTACCTTCTAATAATCCTATCTAACACACTTCCTCCATGTTCAACAATTAATAATGTGTTACAAATCTTGTATTATGTCTCTATTCTTAGTATTACATCACAAATCCACTACTTCTACAGAGGCAACAAAATAAAGAAGTTCTAAGAAAAATATTGGTGTTGCTACACAAGAACCAATACCAATAATCTCGATGGTTTTCATGAAAGAACCAACTACCAGAAGAATCTTATCCATGAGAAGAAATAGGTGTTGTCACACAAGAACCAACACCTACAAGCCTAATATTTCCACATAAGAACTAGCCTCATAAGGCCCTACTATTGGCACACAAGAACCAACAGTAGAGACATCAATTGAAGAAATTTTCTAGGAGACAAAGATTGATGCCCCATGAGAACCTATAGTGTAATAAGATATTTCATAAGTGGTCTTTCCTCAAAGCTTCATGAATATCTCTTAGAACTAGGAGGAAACTTTGTTGATAGTCCTTGGCACCAATTTTCAGAGATGTTTATTTTTTCCATGGAAGCTTGTGAAGAACTTGCTATAGAAAATCATATACTTGTAGCAAAGTTTATGGACTTCTTAGGTAGGTGTAGGTACACTTATTCTTCCTATTTTTTTATCTGATTCATTGAAAGCTATGGATTTGTATATGGGAAATCACTTAAGCCTCTTTTATTTATTTATTTATTTATTTATTTATTTGTCCTACTCCTTTACCATTTTCTATTTTTTTGAGAATGGAAAAAGACTTTAGTTTGTGGGGGGGGGAGAATACCAACACCTTTTCCTTTAATGACCACACCATCACTTGTCATTCCCATACTACCCCTACCCTTGTTCAATTCAAAAGCTTCACCACTCCATCTAAACCATGACATCATCTTATTATACTTCCAACACCTCAGTAAATATTCAAAAAATGATAAAGACACTAGTATTTCTACATCAAGCATTGATGTTACTACACAAAAACCAACATTAGGAATCCCTATTATTGCTACACAAGAACCAACAATAGAAGGCCTTGTTGTTGCTACACAAGAACCAACAGTAAGAGTGGATGAGCACATTATTGTTATAGAGAGAAAAGCCAACTACGAATCTAATAATTTCTTCCCCCATCAACTAGGAAGTTATTCCCCCATCAAAGCATTGAAAAATATAGAGAGAAAAGGCTTATGCACCAGCATCCAACAAGTTATACCCTACAATAAGTTCAAGTGGTAAAAGGTTTAAATTCATCATAACAAAAGAGAAACCTAAACCTATATGCAAGATCCAAAATACACCTAACCAAGTCAAACAAAATGTGTAAAGTATGATCCCTAAGCAATTAAGAATCTAATTCAAAATATTGCACCTACTAAGAAACAATAATAAGATCATATCTCACAAATCCAAACCAGGAGATCCATTGAGAGTTACAAGGACAATAATATCTTCAACTTTGATATCTTCAGCCATATTTCATTTCAATTGTGGAGTCTACTAGTGAAGACTCAACATCGTTGCAGTATGAGGATCTACAAGCAAATATATTAGACTTAGAAGGAAACTCAAAGTTGAAATTAAAGATAGAGTCTACAAGAATATACTCAATATTACAAGGATCTAAGGATCTATCATAGAGATCAAACTGAGAAACAACAAACTCTAAGGATATACAAATAGAGATATCGTGATTAAAATATAAACATGGGGATCTATGACCAAATAAATCAAACTCAAAAAGAAAATCTAACGGTCTATGACCAAGGACTTCAAACATAGAAGAAAGACCAACTTGGAGCTTAACCACAAAATCCAAAGACTCAAAAATATCAATATCCATGCTTAATGACAGAGTCCAAATTCTCATAAATGTCAACATCCAAGGATATAAAATCAAAGGTATCAAACTCAAAAGGAAAATTATAGATAGATTTGATTGCAAATGGGTCCAATCTAAGGAGATTGTCTTTGGAAATGATAGAAACATCCAAAGGAATTTCAAAACCAAGCATAGCCTCTAAGAGAGCTTCATTTTAGGGAAGAACGTCATCCCATATAGAACGTCTTTTCGAACATCCACTTGGACCAACAAGGGGGAGAACATGATTTAATTCCTCCACTGGATAAAACACCAAGACAATTTCCAAGACCATGTCCCAAGAAAAAAAGCATGATTATAGAGGCTCCTTCTTAGTATCAATTGAACACATTGGATATGAGGCCACATAATTCACCCATGGCAAGGTAGTGTCTATTGAAACACTAGAAATAAATAAAGGGGCAACATGGTGTAAAGTTGAATGATCCTAAGGATCAATAAATGTTAGTTGATCAATAGTCACAATGATTTTGTTATGAATGAAATGCACCACAAGAAATAACATAGAGACCACAACATTTATAACATATTCATAACCATGCCTAAGTAGTGTATTATAGTACAATGGGCCTTCCATAACTATAGCATTGACTAAGATAGTCTTTCCTAATAAAAAAAATAGGAAACTAAGGAAGAATCCTTAAGGGTTCACTAGGTCTTCTATCAAAGGACAACAACTAATTGGTAGCTAACACAAGGTTGGGAGAACTTAGACCTTTCCAACCATACAAGGATAAAATACTAGAAAAGGTTCCTTAATCTACAACACATCGATGAATGGTGTATGAATTAACCTCAACCCTTATTTGGAAGGGTGCAGAAGAAGGAAGGTAAGGCTTAGCTTGACTATTCCAATCAAACGAAACAATCATAGGACTTGTTGGGAGTTTTAGACATGTGCCATTTAACCTTTACTTTTTTCACTATGTCATCTAATTGCATGAGTTGGACTACACCCTTTCCAGTGATCAACAAAATTCAATAAGGTCCCTACAAATGCATCCCTCACATGCCTAGGTATTTCCATAATTTACTATCACACATTAGCACTAGATCCCCTATTCAAATAGATTACTCTATATTCCTATCGTGTCATGATTTATGTCACCTCTCTTGTACCATTTGATGGTGTTTGACCAAAAATATGCATTATTATAACTATACCATCATATACAACCTAGCTTGTAGTTGTTTATCATATAAAATCTATGTAATAATAGTGGTGTGCAAGCTTGAGATCAATTACTCTAGTGACTTCATTCCCTGCATGCCATACACTAAGTTGAATAACATGTGCTTAATTAATGTTTTTCATATAGCCCTGTAGGCCCATAGAAATATCAATATTCTTTCATCCCAATTGTTTCTATTGACTAAGAACAAATTGGTCACTTCACATTCCAAAATCTTGTTAAAGGCCTTTTCCATCCCATTAGCTTGTGGAAGATACAAAGTAGTCTTATAGTGATGGATCATGAATTCTTGTACCATTGTAACAACCACACTACTAATAAAATGTTGAACCTGGTCACTAATCAAGTTATGCAAGCAGCCAAACCTAGTGATTATTCTCTAAAATGAATTGCATGATAGTCTTCGCAAAGAAATCCTGGGTTGACACAGCCTCTACCCATGTCGTTTGTTAATATGTGGCAATGATTATATATCTAGCCTATAAATAGTAGGTTGATGGATTGATATGTCTAATAAAGTCTGGTACTTGGAACTGAAATGGCTCCCTAACCACAATGGGTTGTAACAACATTTCATCTCACACAAATGACCATACCACACACTAATAGACATCACACTACCTCACATACTCCACAACATCCACAAACACATCCTACGTGCAATACCTTTCACATAGTAACCATTCTACCATAGTGTCCCCCACTACATCCATCACAAGTCTCCCATAACACTACCTATCATTCACAACACACATGTGCGTAGAATCACATTGATCACAAACTTATAAAAATGTTGGAAAATCAACTAATAATTTGCTACACACACCACTAACTATCCACATTGTCATCAATCATAGTCTTCCAGCATTGATCCAAAGCTAAGGAATTTAGTGATCTCCATGAAGAAGTCACGCACTATTTCCATGTGAAAGAGATCAACATCAGGATATTCATCAACTATCGAAGCAGTTTCCCTATTATGGATCCAAGAGAGACGATTGGGCCCCATGTTTTTATTACTTGGCTTAACCATGACCTCAAAAGAAAATTCATGTAATAATAGTCACTAATGAAAATCTAACCTTCCAATATGAGCTTATTGACCACATATTTCAACATATAGATGTTTGTGAAAATATTAAAGGGTGATGTAATAGTAATGTCAAAACTTTTGTAGTGCATACACCATAACCAATCCTTCGCATTCCATCATGGTGTAATTATTTTCAATGAGTGACAATTTTCTACGAGAAAAATAGACAAGTTGATCTAGTGTGCCTTCCTTAAGATGAGCTAGAACATTTCCTGAGGCTATGCTAGATGCATCCAGGTGCACATGAAAATTATTACTCCAAACCAAAAAAACAAGAATCGAGGTGGTCACCATTCTGTGTTCTAATTCATAAAACCCTACCTCACAAGATTTTGTCGAAACAAACAAGACTCCTTTCCATAGAAGTTATTTCATATACATTGTTAGTTTTTCACAACCCTCGATAAATATATCGTAGTACCCTATATGTTTGAATGTAAATTGTAGTCCAAATACATTCTCGAGTGCTAGAAATTGTACAATCATCAAAATCTTGTCTAGGTCAACCAAAAATTACTCCTTACATGAAATATGACCCAATAGAACATCGAACAACGTATAGAAGATGAACTTTTTAATATTCATTGGAAACTGCATCTATTGACACCTATCCGAAATTAACCTAAAATTCACAGTGTGATCCTTTAGTAAACTATTAACTATCGAATTGTCCTACCTCCAAAATATTATGAATATTTTCTCATAATGCAACAATAACCACTCTAAAAAATATGACTATCACAATATTCAATTCAAATGGAATTATGTTGTAGGCATATGACTCATATTATATAGAAAATTTGGTCTTTTACTTATCTTCCTCTGCTAGGTGGATCTAATGATAGCCCAAAAATTCATTCATAAAAGAGCAGAACTCATTCTCTACAACCTTCTCCAAAGTTCCATCACTAAATGAGGACAAAAAAGGGTCATGTATGTAAGCCGCATTGAGTCTACGAAAGCCTATGAAACATGGATCCTGCCTATTTTCTTTCCCTATATCATGAATAGAGTGTTATAGTTATATTCCTCTACTGGAGATTGACTCGTCATCCAACATTTTTTCAATTTCCTACTTCACCTATCCTTTATATTGTGGTTTCATTCTATACGACCTTTTCTTAATCAATTCAGGCATATGGATTCAAGTTCTCCAACCATGTCCTTCATTTCTATGAAATTGCAGGGAAAAACATCAACATATTCCTATAGCAGAGGTACAGTGTATGTGACTATATGTTCATCCCAATGACTGCAATCATTGTGAATTTTAGCTCTTCCTCGGTCCTAATGTTAACTTGCTTCATCCACAGTGGCTCATGGTGATACATCAGATGGTTAGTATACCTTATGTAATGACCCTTTATTTTATTGAACTGTAGATTTTGAAGTTCCCCTACAAGGTCTACATCTGTGGGGTCTACATATAAGGGGAATAAGTCCCCCTCGATATATCCTATAGTCAAACACTGTGGGTGGTCCATCTATGGGAAAAACTAAATGAATTGAATCATCCTTGCAAATGGTTTATCCTTCCCACTGAATTAAAAAGTGTCACTGAACATTTCCCATAGTTCTAGGTAGTTACTTGTCTACAACTACAATTCTACCTACATGTACCAATTCTTCAACAATGGCTCTAAGGTGCGCATAAATTTATGCACCCATTGTTGAATTGGAACACTATATGTCATCTAGTATGCCTCATACATGTCCACATGTTTGATTAGGTTAAAACTTCAACCAAACCACAAATCTAGGTCCCTAGGGTTGGGATTGGTGTTCACTAGTGGGTCCTCAATGTCCACCAAGAAATTGTTCTACATTGCCTCTATCATGTCCTTCTAATAATGCAACATACTCTTGTGTGTTACCCACCATCTTATGGGGGTCTCTACTAAAGTGGGATCCAACATTGTAATCCTCTACTTTGGCATTATATCATGTTAGACATACCATCAAACTTCAATGTGTATTTTATCTTGACTCCAATCCATTGCATGCTCACAACACTATGCACCACTATGTTGATTATCTCATGGTCACCATTATGTCACCAAGTAAAGGTAACTTTCAAGTCTATTTCACAAGAGAACACACCACACCAATTTAACTCTTTTTCACCTATTGGATTTATGTAATCCTCCCAATGCCCAGTGGTAAAATTTTATAATTGATCCAAGGCACCTTCATCCAACACTTCCTTAATTTATTAAAAAAAAAAAAATTCCCAACATTGGATCCAAATTCTAATTAACTCTACAACCCTCCTCATTGACATATGTCATTATTTCATATTTAGAATAACATTATTGTTAAATTCTGAATCGACCCCTAACAATGGAAGGTAGGGATCCTTATCATATAATGTCTTAATGACTTCAAAATATTCATAAATTTTAACATTGATTAGATCAACTTCCATCTATTCCAACCAACCAATTGGAAACATACATGATTGGTGGACAACTTCAGTTGGATCGGGGAGTGGACCTAGTTCAATCATCCAATGAACTCTAGGATTTCTTTGGCAATATGTTCATGTTTGATCCTAGATCAAGCATGACCTTTTGAACCTCATATCCCCCAATTAAAACATTCAAACTAAATTATTTTCTTGAATATTTCCTCCACACATGGTGCAGGGGTCAATCCAAAGTTTTTGCAAGAGATTCCTACAACTGCACAAGACTTGTTGTGATTTGGTCATATTTCAATATTTGCAAGAACATTTTCAGCCATCCCTAGACTTCTTCATTGGTTAATTGCATTGGTGTTATTATACATATACTAAGTGGTCACACTGCAAACAATGGTATTTCCATGTCTGCAAAGCTAACATTGCATGCATGAACATCTTCCCACATCACCTCTATTTCATCGCACAAATAACCTTTCTATTGAGCCACATCAAAAATTGACACCTTCTATGGAATCCATTGGATATTTCCTTTATGTGTGGCTCCCATATCTAATCCTACCTTGACCCTGCACCGATTGATGATATTTATGCATGTTTATGTAGGACCCACCATATCATTTTTATCGGAAAAATCGGTAAGTGCGGACACAAACTAATCTCCCTAACTTCCACAGGAAGCTAGAACAAAACAAGATAGAATACAAACTTCACCTTAGACTTCATTTTCATATAAACTAGTTTAGAGAGGGACAAGTGACATACCTTTTAAATGACGCTTGATCCTCGCTAGTGTCGTCCTTGTCGCTCCATCTTTGGATTTTCGGGATGATGAACCTGTTTAAGAAGCAGAAACCAACAAAGAGAGAGAACAAAGATATATATATTCCAATGAATTATATGTATAAGATCAAGGAGTTATACAATAAAAGTCAAGACACCTTTATAGGGAAGAAATGTATTGATGCATTATATTAAAATGGAAACTAGAGAATACAACAAATGCCTTGATGTTGCAAAGTCCCTTTCAATGGCTCATTTCTCCAACACACACACCTTTTCTCCAATGTATTTGATGAAGAAGATCCACCATCTGACTTAGAGAGCTAAAGCAAAGCTATCTCAAGTATAATCTATAGCAGAACTCTTCATGCATATGCAAGAATTTTCAAGACCTTTGCGTTTTCCATAAGATATCCCTCTTTATATAGAGTGAAATAGGGATGTATGATGAGATTAGGATGATCCCACTAAATCAGAGAAGCGAGTAAGATCCAAATCGATCGGAGGCCACCTCATCTTCTAGAATATTCCCTTCTAGAACATTAGTGAATTTTGACTTTTCCCTTGTTTAAGCATTGTCGCACCCTATGTACAGGCATCCTGTGATGACGTTGCAGTCTAGCTTTGGTGAAGCGTGCAATGATCAAGCATCATCGCACCCCAAGCGTAGAGTAGGGTGTGACGATCTCCCTTGTCATAGTTTTTAAGGAATAAAGGTAAACCACTTTTCTTATGGAGAAAGTCTCTTTTAGTGTTTTCAGGGAACATGGAAATTAGTTATGCACATGTCGTCAGTTGATCACTAGGGTGACCAAAATAATGTGTAACATAATTCCCCCCAAAGTATGAAGTTGGAACCTACCATTTTCTTAGGTAGGCATTCCCATACTCAGACTACAAGTGACTCTAATCATAAGTGTCAAGTGATTCATGGCCAATAAACATAAACTATGGATCCAAGTCATCATGATTCAACATAGCCATGAGAAATGTACTATGGATCTATTCTCTTTAAAGAATTCAAATTTGGACATAGCCATGAGACATACACAATGGATCTATGTGTCAGTACAAACTTATGAATACTTCGTCACAACCTGGACCGATATGATGAGATCCAGGGTCTTCATTTACATCATCTCTAAGTACGAATCTAGCCATGTGATTACAGGAGTTGAAGTCGAACATGGTAGAAACCACTTGATTACCGGTCGTTAATGAAAATCATTAACAAGTGCGAGGGAAATCACCATTGATGTCAATGACTCCCAAGGTACTCTAGTACAATCCAATGAATGTGAATGAATGAGTTGAAGTTGAAAACTTGAAAAAATATTCCAATCAGGGGCCAATGATGTGAACCCGCTGTTGAAAGTGAAGAGCCCTGTAATTGAGGCATGCAGGCTCCAAGGTACTAATGTGATTTCTAAGTCATGTTCCAGGATAATGAATTGGAGTCGACAAGAAAATAATTGTCATGGGAGGGCCTTAATGTATCCCCCATAAATGACATGAAATATGTAACAAATTTGAAGTAGATCAAAGTACGAAGTGATTTGGAACTGACTTAGGGAAGGTCGACATGGTAGAAAATTTAGAACTACAGATGGTCGACTCGATAGAAGGCTTGTTTAGGTTGGATGTCTCTTGAACATATGAATGACATGAAAATTATCATGGCATGATTGACTCAAGGAGTACCCAACATATGAACTTGTGGAGGGTCAAACGAGAGACAAATGGATTTCCCAACCTGGATACAGTGATGAAGGGGGGTGTCATGTTCAAGAGCGACTTTACTGCCACTAACACAAATACAGATACGCATTTCTTTCCCAATTTCCCCCCACCATTTTTGGCGAGTACCTCTTTATTTTTACGCAATCTTGAGGAGGATAACATATGCTTGTAATCTAAGCTCATCCTTCAAATGAGTCTCTCAGAGTATGCTTAATGAACCCTAAGAAGGAGTGGTTTGATCCCATATGGGCCTTTCAATTTTTGTTTTACGCGTCCAAAGAAAGAAAACTTAGGGGTTTTTCATGTTTAGAGAGTCTGAAAAACACTTAAAGAGAACTCCATAATGTCATTTTTTTTAAGTTAGTCTTGATGAGACAGAAAAAGAGATAATATACTGATCATCGGACGTTTTCTTCAAATACTTTTACGAGCGTGAAAAGAACAAGGTCGCTAGGCTATCTTTTCATGTTTAGGGAGATTGAAAAGAGCTTAAAGGATACTCCATAGGGTTCGTTTTTTGTATTACCAATGCAAGTTCGAAAAGAAAATAAAAGGTTACTCAATTGCATTCTCATGGTTTCACGAGCATGAGAAAGAATTAAGACTATGCTCGAAGTTTTTCCTAAAAAAAACCCTAAAAACATTTGTACATAAGAAAAATGCACAAAAATAACCAAAAATGGTGGATCCTTGTCAAACGTCTCATCCTTAGATCTTTCAATCTGTAATAGAAAACACTTTGCGAAGTTGGTTAGACTTTAGGGCATAGGTAAAATATAAAAAATAATTTAATTTTGAAATAAAATATGGTAAAAAGTAATAAAATAGGTCAAAACAACTAATTTACCATTTCATTTTGCAATTTCACCCAAATAGTTCCCAAAACCCTCTTTTTCTTCTAAATTTCAAGCATCGATTCTAGAGCGCCTGGTGGACCATTTCGCAAACCGCTTTTGTCAAAAAGGTAATATCTTGCCCCTTTCTCTTTTCATGCTTTAAATTTTCATTTTAATTGGTTTAATTTTGATTTTAGGTCGATGTTTTGGAGGTCACTATGCTTTAAGATCATCGCAAACTCACAGTATCGTGAACCGCGATGATCTCAAATCGTTGTAGGGGACTCAAATCTAGGGTGAAACAACATCGCTCTACATAAAATAAAATCCCTACGATGACCGCAACTCAATTTTTGAAATGAAAAAATGAGTTAGGAAAACTTCCAAGAATTGATTTTTTGTGACTCTAATCATCTTTTGATGTTACTTGGCAGGTTTTCCTCAGTCAAAATGCTTGAGTGGAGGGAACGGGAGCATGAGGAAGAAGACTATTTTTTTTAGAATGACCCGGGCACTATCATGACACTTTGGGAGTGTGGTTTACTTAATTTCTTCAAAATTCAGGGCATGAGAGTCAAACTGAGATTGTTGGAGTATCTAGTCCACATGTGGGATGTAAATGAACAAGACTTTCATGTGGGTGTGCATACACTCACCTTGGATATAGATGACATTTAATTTCTGACAGGTTTATCTCGTCGAGGTTCTCGGGTATCACTCTCGGGAAGCAAGGGTGGGGGAGAACCCATGGATTACTATGTTGCACACCATTGTGTTCCAGGTACGAAAAATCATAGTGGAAAGGTTGTCATTAGGGATGTTTTGGATTTACCATTGAGAACCATCCTCTATACTATCACCAGGATGGCAGGGAGTGCAGCTCCCCACATGGATTTGCAAAGCCATTTTCAGTATGCCATGGAGTGTATGGAGCCTTGGGTNAATGAATTGAATCATCCTTGCAAATGGTTTATCCTTCCCACTGAATTAAAAAGTGTCACTGAACATTTCCCATAGTTCTAGGTAGTTACTTGTCTACAACTACAATTCTACCTACATGTACCAATTCTTCAACAATGGCTCTAAGGTGCGCATAAATTTATGCACCCATTGTTGAATTGGAACACTATATGTCATCTAGTATGCCTCATACATGTCCACATGTTTGATTAGGTTAAAACTTCAACCAAACCACAAATCTAGGTCCCTAGGGTTGGGATTGGTGTTCACTAGTGGGTCCTCAATGTCCACCAAGAAATTGTTCTACATTGCCTCTATCATGTCCTTCTAATAATGCAACATACTCTTGTGTGTTACCCACCATCTTATGGGGGTCTCTACTAAAGTGGGATCCAACATTGTAATCCTCTACTTTGGCATTATATCATGTTAGACATACCATCAAACTTCAATGTGTATTTTATCTTGACTCCAATCCATTGCATGCTCACAACACTATGCACCACTATGTTGATTATCTCATGGTCACCATTATGTCACCAAGTAAAGGTAACTTTCAAGTCTATTTCACAAGAGAACACACCACACCAATTTAACTCTTTTTCACCTATTGGATTTATGTAATCCTCCCAATGCCCAGTGGTAAAATTTTATAATTGATCCAAGGCACCTTCATCCAACACTTCCTTAATTTATTAAAAAAAAAAAAATTCCCAACATTGGATCCAAATTCTAATTAACTCTACAACCCTCCTCATTGACATATGTCATTATTTCATATTTAGAATAACATTATTGTTAAATTCTGAATCGACCCCTAACAATGGAAGGTAGGGATCCTTATCATATAATGTCTTAATGACTTCAAAATATTCATAAATTTTAACATTGATTAGATCAACTTCCATCTATTCCAACCAACCAATTGGAAACATACATGATTGGTGGACAACTTCAGTTGGATCGGGGAGTGGACCTAGTTCAATCATCCAATGAACTCTAGGATTTCTTTGGCAATATGTTCATGTTTGATCCTAGATCAAGCATGACCTTTTGAACCTCATATCCCCCAATTAAAACATTCAAACTAAATTATTTTCTTGAATATTTCCTCCACACATGGTGCAGGGGTCAATCCAAAGTTTTTGCAAGAGATTCCTACAACTGCACAAGACTTGTTGTGATTTGGTCATATTTCAATATTTGCAAGAACATTTTCAGCCATCCCTAGACTTCTTCATTGGTTAATTGCATTGGTGTTATTATACATATACTAAGTGGTCACACTGCAAACAATGGTATTTCCATGTCTGCAAAGCTAACATTGCATGCATGAACATCTTCCCACATCACCTCTATTTCATCGCACAAATAACCTTTCTATTGAGCCACATCAAAAATTGACACCTTCTATGGAATCCATTGGATATTTCCTTTATGTGTGGCTCCCATATCTAATCCTACCTTGACCCTGCACCGATTGATGATATTTATGCATGTTTATGTAGGACCCACCATATCATTTTTATCGGAAAAATCGGTAAGTGCGGACACAAACTAATCTCCCTAACTTCCACAGGAAGCTAGAACAAAACAAGATAGAATACAAACTTCACCTTAGACTTCATTTTCATATAAACTAGTTTAGAGAGGGACAAGTGACATACCTTTTAAATGACGCTTGATCCTCGCTAGTGTCGTCCTTGTCGCTCCATCTTTGGATTTTCGGGATGATGAACCTGTTTAAGAAGCAGAAACCAACAAAGAGAGAGAACAAAGATATATATATTCCAATGAATTATATGTATAAGATCAAGGAGTTATACAATAAAAGTCAAGACACCTTTATAGGGAAGAAATGTATTGATGCATTATATTAAAATGGAAACTAGAGAATACAACAAATGCCTTGATGTTGCAAAGTCCCTTTCAATGGCTCATTTCTCCAACACACACACCTTTTCTCCAATGTATTTGATGAAGAAGATCCACCATCTGACTTAGAGAGCTAAAGCAAAGCTATCTCAAGTATAATCTATAGCAGAACTCTTCATGCATATGCAAGAATTTTCAAGACCTTTGCGTTTTCCATAAGATATCCCTCTTTATATAGAGTGAAATAGGGATGTATGATGAGATTAGGATGATCCCACTAAATCAGAGAAGCGAGTAAGATCCAAATCGATCGGAGGCCACCTCATCTTCTAGAATATTCCCTTCTAGAACATTAGTGAATTTTGACTTTTCCCTTGTTTAAGCATTGTCGCACCCTATGTACAGGCATCCTGTGATGACGTTGCAGTCTAGCTTTGGTGAAGCGTGCAATGATCAAGCATCATCGCACCCCAAGCGTAGAGTAGGGTGTGACGATCTCCCTTGTCATAGTTTTTAAGGAATAAAGGTAAACCACTTTTCTTATGGAGAAAGTCTCTTTTAGTGTTTTCAGGGAACATGGAAATTAGTTATGCACATGTCGTCAGTTGATCACTAGGGTGACCAAAATAATGTGTAACATAATTCCCCCCAAAGTATGAAGTTGGAACCTACCATTTTCTTAGGTAGGCATTCCCATACTCAGACTACAAGTGACTCTAATCATAAGTGTCAAGTGATTCATGGCCAATAAACATAAACTATGGATCCAAGTCATCATGATTCAACATAGCCATGAGAAATGTACTATGGATCTATTCTCTTTAAAGAATTCAAATTTGGACATAGCCATGAGACATACACAATGGATCTATGTGTCAGTACAAACTTATGAATACTTCGTCACAACCTGGACCGATATGATGAGATCCAGGGTCTTCATTTACATCATCTCTAAGTACGAATCTAGCCATGTGATTACAGGAGTTGAAGTCGAACATGGTAGAAACCACTTGATTACCGGTCGTTAATGAAAATCATTAACAAGTGCGAGGGAAATCACCATTGATGTCAATGACTCCCAAGGTACTCTAGTACAATCCAATGAATGTGAATGAATGAGTTGAAGTTGAAAACTTGAAAAAATATTCCAATCAGGGGCCAATGATGTGAACCCGCTGTTGAAAGTGAAGAGCCCTGTAATTGAGGCATGCAGGCTCCAAGGTACTAATGTGATTTCTAAGTCATGTTCCAGGATAATGAATTGGAGTCGACAAGAAAATAATTGTCATGGGAGGGCCTTAATGTATCCCCCATAAATGACATGAAATATGTAACAAATTTGAAGTAGATCAAAGTACGAAGTGATTTGGAACTGACTTAGGGAAGGTCGACATGGTAGAAAATTTAGAACTACAGATGGTCGACTCGATAGAAGGCTTGTTTAGGTTGGATGTCTCTTGAACATATGAATGACATGAAAATTATCATGGCATGATTGACTCAAGGAGTACCCAACATATGAACTTGTGGAGGGTCAAACGAGAGACAAATGGATTTCCCAACCTGGATACAGTGATGAAGGGGGGTGTCATGTTCAAGAGCGACTTTACTGCCACTAACACAAATACAGATACGCATTTCTTTCCCAATTTCCCCCCACCATTTTTGGCGAGTACCTCTTTATTTTTACGCAATCTTGAGGAGGATAACATATGCTTGTAATCTAAGCTCATCCTTCAAATGAGTCTCTCAGAGTATGCTTAATGAACCCTAAGAAGGAGTGGTTTGATCCCATATGGGCCTTTCAATTTTTGTTTTACGCGTCCAAAGAAAGAAAACTTAGGGGTTTTTCATGTTTAGAGAGTCTGAAAAACACTTAAAGAGAACTCCATAATGTCATTTTTTTTAAGTTAGTCTTGATGAGACAGAAAAAGAGATAATATACTGATCATCGGACGTTTTCTTCAAATACTTTTACGAGCGTGAAAAGAACAAGGTCGCTAGGCTATCTTTTCATGTTTAGGGAGATTGAAAAGAGCTTAAAGGATACTCCATAGGGTTCGTTTTTTGTATTACCAATGCAAGTTCGAAAAGAAAATAAAAGGTTACTCAATTGCATTCTCATGGTTTCACGAGCATGAGAAAGAATTAAGACTATGCTCGAAGTTTTTCCTAAAAAAAACCCTAAAAACATTTGTACATAAGAAAAATGCACAAAAATAACCAAAAATGGTGGATCCTTGTCAAACGTCTCATCCTTAGATCTTTCAATCTGTAATAGAAAACACTTTGCGAAGTTGGTTAGACTTTAGGGCATAGGTAAAATATAAAAAATAATTTAATTTTGAAATAAAATATGGTAAAAAGTAATAAAATAGGTCAAAACAACTAATTTACCATTTCATTTTGCAATTTCACCCAAATAGTTCCCAAAACCCTCTTTTTCTTCCAAATTTCAAGCATCGATTCTAGAGCGCCTGGTGGACCATTTTGCAAACTGCTTTTGTCAAAAAGGTAATATCTTGCCCCTTTCTCTTTTCATGCTTTAAATTTTCATTTTAATTGGTTTAATTTTGATTTTAGGTCGATGTTTTGGAGGTCACTATGCTTTGAGATCATCGCAAACTCACAGTATCGTGAACTGCGATGATCTCAAATCGTTGCAGGGGACTCAAATCTAGGGTGAAACAACATCGCTCTGCATAAAATAAAATCCCTACGATGACCGCAACTCAATTTTTGAAAAGAAAAAATGAGTTAGGAAAACTTCCAAGAATTGATTTTTTGTGACTCTAATCATCTTTTGATGTTACTTGGCAGGTTTTCCTCAGTCAAAATGCTTGAGTGGAGGGAACGAGAGCATGAGGAAGAAGACTATTTTTTTGAGAATGACCCGGGCACTCTCATGACACTTTGGGAGTGTGGTTTACTTAATTTCTTCAAAATTCAGGGCATGAGAGTCAAACTGAGATTGTTGGAGTATCTAGTCCACATGTGGGATGTAAATGAACAAGACTTTCATGTGGGTGTGCATACACTCACCTTGGATATAAATGACATTTAATTTCTGACAGGTTTATCTCGTCGAGGCTCTCGGGTATCACTCTCGGGAAGCAAGGGTGGGGGAGAACCCATGGATTACTATGTTGCACACCATTGTGTTCCAGGTACGAAAAATCATAGTGGAAAGGTTGCCATTAGGGATGTTTTGTATTTACCATTGAGAACCATCCTCTATACTATCACCAGGATGGCAGGGAGTGCAGCTCCCCACATGGATTTGCAAAGCCATTTTCAGTATGCCATGGAGTGTATGGAGCCTTGGGTATTCAATTGGTGTGAGGGTGTCTTAAAGAACATGAAAATCAACTGACAAAGTGTCAGAATGGTCGGTTGAAATAGTTTGGTTATGGATCCATTTCAATGTCCATCCTGGAGAGGGTCCTCATCTTACGTCTGCAGGTGGAGTGGGGCATATCCGCTCCACAAGATCCATGGATGAAACGATGGGTGTATTTGATGGCTCGTCATGGTGGTGTGTCTATCATCAAGTATGATGAAGCCTTATTCTAGTGGCTGAGAGATCAACTAATCATGGTGGAGGATTATGCTTACGTCAAGACGGACTTCCATGGGGATCCTAAGGGATCTCAGTGGGGAGACATAGGTAAGAAGGAAATTTTCATTATATGATGTTTTTGATATTTTAATTATATAAAAAAAAAATTGTCATTTATCCAAGACTAATCAAGTGCTCTCACTAATATAGATGTGGCGCCTTATCATCCTCCGAGATCATCTCTCATTTAGAGGCGAGGAGAGATAGGTTTTGTGGCAAGTCAAGGAGTTTTTTTCAAGGATGTCAAGGAAATCGAGCAGAACCTAGAGGGATTAACCATGAACATCCTTGATATCACAGTGGACGAACTTCCTCGTTGCTACCAACACCATACAGTTGGAATATAGACATCTATTGGTTGACTTATCCATAGAGTAGCACGGGCAATTGTTTGTTACAATGAGCAACATACTTGATGCTTTTGTATATGAATCCATGAGCTTCACTATTTTGATATTTTGGTCCTTGTACAAACACTTTTTGTAACTTTTGACGTATAAATATAAAGTTCCTATCAACTTAATTGTCTTTTTTTAAATGTGCGTTTGGGTTTATAAATGTCTCAAATGTCTGTTTAACACATAATTAGCAAATTTGTCTGTCAATGTGTTTATACATCTAGGAATATGTTGATACTCAATATAATCAAAATGTCTTTCCAAGAGGCAAATTCTTAAGTATACATGTAACAATGTAGGACTTCGGATGGAATAAATGTTACTCAATTGCAGCACTACTAATTGTGAATCAAGTCGTACAATAAGATGATAGATACCAAATGAAATGGCATCAGTTAATAACTTGATAACTGCATTGTATTCTGCGATATTATTAGTTTCACAACCAAGGCAAACACTGTGTAGACTGATCAACTCATCCTTAGGTGTATATATTTCCCATGCAGAAGACGCTAGGTTTTGAGTACTGTGACTAGCACCATCATCAAAGCTGATATAGGGTAGTGAAGACACTGACATCTAGAAACGAAGCACAATGCAAGGTAAGCAGCTAAAAGGTGGAACAAAAATGAAAAAATCACTCTAGAGTATGATACACTAAAAATACACAGCACTCATGAAAAAATAGTTTAATCATAGTACTTCTTCAAGTCAAGCCCATTTTTGGGTTCACCCAAAGGAATTCCATCATAATATATCATCTCATAAGCCCCTTTCTCCAAAGCTCATTTCACAATATAAGGGCCACACCACATGGGATCGAATTTACCAGCCCCTAATAAGTCACAATCATGTTCGTAAAGGAGAACCAAATCACCCTCAGAAAAAACACATGGTTTAACAGGCTTGTCATATTGATATTTGACACGCTTCCTTTGAGTTTCAATGACTAAGGAAGCATCACGACGAGTCTCGTCTAATTGCATCAAATACAAGAGATGTTCCTCTTCAGCTGAGGTGTTAGGGAGAAGTTTGAAAACTAGTTTCAAATATGGGATTTCACATTCAATCGATAGAATAGCTTCAATACCATATATTAACTGGAAAGGTGTGAACCCTATGGAAGATTTAATGGATGTTCGATAGGCCCATAATGCTGAGAAGAGCATCGTGTTCCAGCTTGACTTGTGAATTCCTACCATCTGTCGAAGCATAGTAGTGAGAACTTTGTTAATTGCTTCAACCTGGACATTGGCTATGGATAGTAAGGTGTTGAGTTTTCATGTCAATGACCCAACTTCTTAGTAAGTTCAAACATCATGAAATTGCGAAAATGACTACCATGGTCAGTGATGATGGCTTGAGGGACACCAAATCTAGTAACGATATGATTGAATATGAACAACACTACAGTTTTCTCGGTATTATCAAATGTAGGAATCGCCTTGTCCCATTTAGTGAAATAATCCATAGCTACGATAATGTATACATGCCCCACAGACTAGTGAGGGTTACATGTCATGAATTCAATGCCCCATTTAGCGAATGGACCAATGGAAACTACAGGGTAAAGAGCAGCAGGATGAGATCATATCTTATTGTTATATGTTTGACAAGCATGGAATTTCTAAATGGCAGTAATGCAATCCTTAAACAATGAAAGCCAGAAGTAACCAGCTCGTAAGATCTTTTGGGAAGTGGCATACCCATACATATGACTGTCACATGCTCCAGAACGACAGTCATTATAATCTTTCTCAGCTTCATCATAGGTTAAACATCGTCAAAATATGGAATCAATACCACGACGGTAAAGGGTATCACCAAGGATAATGTATTGATGGGTTTGATACCGAATACGATGACGATATACACTAGAAATATTGGGCCAGAAAATTTGGGTTTGGAGATAAATGATAATGTCTCCATACCATATATCGTCAGAACTTATCAGAAAGAGAGACTCATTAGGAAAGGAATCCAYTKCCACAGTTTCTGTTTCAGTAGAGGGAAGGTCACATATCAACTCGGCAAAAACCAAATATTTATTTGATTTGTCATGCTCAAACTCCTAAAGAATCACTAGCCATTTGGAGTATTTYCCCCCCAACAATTTTCGAGTAAGGATGTGTTGCATAGGGTTGCAATCGGAAATGACTGTGGTTTTGTGCAATAAGACATAATGATGAAAACGTTGAACATCTTGAACATCTTCCAAGGCCAATTTCTCCACATGAAAATATTTGGTTTCGGTGGTCGTGAGACTCCGACTAAAATAGAAAATTACATGTGAATCATGTGAATCATCCTCTTGGACTAGAACCATAGCGATGGTAGAGTCTGAAGTAGCTAAGTATAATAAATAATCTCAACTATAATCGGGTGGAAGAAAAAGTGGTGTATGGGTTAAGGCAAGTTTCAAAGCTTCAAAGGCTTTGTTGGCAGTGTTGTGCCATTCAAAATCGTGACCCTTCTTAAGAAGTCGAGTAAAACCTTTCATTAATTCAACATAATTGGTGATGAATCGACGTAAAAAAATTTCCTTCCCCTGCAAACTTTGGATTTGGCATAATGTAGAAGGAGGAGGCAGATTGAGAATAGCTTCAACCTTCAAAGGGTCCACCCTAATTTCATGTGTAGAAATGATAAAACCAAGAAGTCATCTAGACTCCACACAAAAAATGCATTTATGTGGATTCAATTGTATGTGATAATAGTGACAACATAGTAAAATGGTTCGTAAATGTGTTGGGTGATCTTGACGATGCACAAAATGCACTGATAAATCATCTATGTAAGGTCGTACAATGTGATTAATATCATGAAAATCATAAGACATAGCACGTTGAAAAGTCGCATCGTCATTCTTGAGAACAAAAGGTATTTTTTGGTATGTGACGGTTCTCCAAGGGCAAATAAAAGAAGTCTTACATTGATCTGCGGGTAAAATATTGATTTGATTATAGTTGGAGAAACCATCCATCAAAGATAAGATTTCACTCCCAGAGCAATCGTCAACGATCTGGTCAATGAAAGGGGTTGGATAATTATCTTTGGGACAAGCCTTGTTGATATCCCTATAATCTACACAAACATGGATCGTGCCTTATTACTTCGTAACTGGAACAAGATTAAACACCCAATCAGTCAAAGCCACGAGATAGACAAAAATGAATTTAAGAATTTTTTCAACTTCGAGTTTAATAGTAGCATCTTTACGTGGATGTACTCAGTGAAGTCTCTGTCGAACAGGTTTAGCATCTGGGAAAGTATCAATCTCATGTACAACAATATCTGGATCAATTCCAAGAATTTATTCGTAACTCCAGGAAAACGTCATGAAATTCTTGGAAAAGATATTTGTAAATTCAGATCTCATCAACAGAACATGAGGCACTGATGTGAAAATTTTCCACGACTTTGGGTTTAATCAAAATATCTAGAGAGATGGTGGGAGAAATGTTACCCAAGTTCCCTTCATACAAAACATCGTGTATTGGTTCAGGAACAAGGGAAATATTAACAACATTATACGGATTTGAAATCCGTTGGTAACTCTCTATGGTCTTGGGTTCCAGGAAGAGAATAGAATGATGATTCCCATTGTCCCATGGGGTATCTTCCATAGACATGATTTTCATGATCATCTCATCGATATGAAAAACTACGTGAAACAGATCCAGAGATGTGTCTAAGAGAGAATGAGGAGAAGGAGTTTTCTATTGAATAGCTTGATAAGCCAATTCCACCAGACTTAAAGGCATTATGTCTTCATAATGAAGACATTCGTCAGAGCTAGGTACTATCCAAGGGTCATAAAACTCAAGGATTTCACCAACAGTGGTTGATATCATGTTAATCGAAGTGAAAAAAGGAGTAGGAATATCGGGTTGTGGAATGGGGGACATCCCCATTAATGATGAATCCTTTAGAAGACCCACACCAACATTCTCATAACTGGGAGGTGTTATCACAATGAAAGGTACGTTACTAGTACGTGAATCAGAATTAAAGAAGGCAAGTTGATCCACAGTAACAAATTTTCCTTGGTGAGGGAAACGTATCACACGGAAAAAAGTAGAAACAAATGCATGAATGGAATCAATCCAACTATGGCCAAGTAGAAGGTTGTAATCGAGAGGTGCATCAAAAACCTCAACCTCAAGAGTAACCACTTTGTCTTCTAATGTAATAGACAATGAAGGAAGAACACCATAAGGTTTAAATCGTGTACCATTAAATGATTTTAGAGTATTGTGTGACACGGTAAGGGCAGGAGATCCAATGGATTTCCAACAAGTGATGGACATGATTCAATTCGAGGCTCCTTCATCAATAACGGTTCGAAAAATATTCTTGTTTTCCACAATAACTTGTATTTGAAACATTAATTGAGGAGGAATCCTTGGAATATGATCTTCCAAGTCAAATATTATCAAGTTCATATCGGTAGGATCAATTCCACCAATAGCCTTTAACAGTTCCTTCCATTGTGTAGGAAAACTTTGAAGGACTTCAAGAGTCGACATTGCAGAAGGTTCTTGCGCAAGATCTTCTACAATACTGTAGTTTTGAGCAGCACGTGCATGAGGATTAAACGACGACTTATGAACAACTTCCTTAGGAGGAGGATGAAGAACTGTATCTAGACTCGGTCATTCAAGATGAATAGGACCATTGGGAGGTGAAGTTGATGGAGGAGTTTGAACAATTAGGGGTGGTGAATCATCAACTTTCTCTTTCGAAGGAGAATAATATTTGGCTCGAGTAGCAACTATAACTTTGGTATTCTTGGAGTCACCAATACACATAAGTACATAAGATGTGGTAGAGGGAGAAGGTTGGTCATGAATGACCAATTAGGCATGTTGCTGAGAAGGAAAAGGTTGTGACAAAATGACGGGTGTAGGAGGTGTCATGGTCCCTTGCAGGAACTTAGTAACCTTCGCACGTCGTGGAAAATATTTCATATAATGATCCTCACCGTAGATAAGACAAGGATAATGAGTTTTTCTCTTTTATTTCTCATTAGTAGGTTGAGTCTTGGGTTTATCGGATTGTTGATTATTATTTTTTTCCTCCTTGTTCTCACCCTTCCCTTTCTTTTTATGTTGATTTTTACCGGTAGGTGTAGATTGAACCGAATTAACCTCAGAAGTTTTACCAGGAGAAGGAGTCATAGGAGGAGTAATCTGTACATTAGCAGTAGTAGAGTTGGGACTAGAATGACTGGATTTTTTAGAATGAGTCTTAGCATGAAAAGTGTCAATCATTCCATCAACAGGATGAGAATCTACTAGAGTTGTTGGGGTTGGATTTGTAGACGAGCGAGGAGCATCAAGGATCAAGTCAAATAGTGTGCCCGTTTGTGAATAAACAAGATCCAAATATTGAGCATGACTAATCATTTGTTCTTCAGTGAGGACACCACCCATGGAAACATCATGGGCTATAGAACCAATGAGTGACTTGGTAAACCACTCAGCCAATAGTTGATTAGGAAGGGGAACTTTGATTAAGTGTCTTCTCCTCCTCCACTGATGAATATGATCAGAAATGTGAGTAGATGAGGATTGTTTAAATGAGCTCAAAATTTCGGTTCTTGTCTCATATATGATCAGTAGTTGGTAATGAGTTAAGAAATCCATAGCTAAGGTGTTGAAGTCATTGAAAAATCCTCGTGGCAATTCAATATACCATTTGGTTGTCGAACCCGTAAGAGTTCATTGGAAAAGACAAAATCTAATGGAGTCATCCATCAAGGAGTTAGATGAACACCAAAGATGGAATGTCATGATGTGATTATTTAGGTCTTATCCTGATTAAATGTCAAACTTAGGAATGTCGGATGGAAACTTGGCTAGTATGACCGGCCAATAAGAAGAATGCAAGATAGGATCATTCAAAATCCTAGATAAATCTAGTAAATCCAAAGTAGCAAGAAACGACATATTTATGTTCACTTAAGGAAATTAGTAATTTTGAGGAGGTAATCTCGTAGGTATACCAGTAGGACCATAATCAGTCTGTAGATAGTTAGAGGGTCCTGAAAAATTCAATGGTGGAGGGTTTTGAGTCAAATAGCCAACACGAGTTGGTTTATTGGGTAAGTTTCCTTGGAAAGGAGCATTAGACTGGAAAATTTGACCCCAGGTAGGATTCATAGAACCTGGATATGGTTTCTCAAGATTAAGGGGTACAAAATAATTAACTTGAGGAGGTTTCCCCCCAGGCGGTTTTTGGTTGCCTTGGAAAGTAAAATTCCAAGGTAGAGACTATAATCCAGGGGTATACTTCTCGTACACTGGGTTATGACCCCCAACTTGATGTTGGCCTCCAACAAGAATTTGAAAAATAGAAGAAATAGAATGACTTGTGCCTCCAACTTGGTTGGAGCTACTTGGTCCATGATGATTAGATCCTCCCAATGAAGGTGGAGGAGGAAAGTTAGGCCCCCCGTAGAGAACCTAGGTAGGTGTAGGAACAAAACTACTAGGAACGTTATACCCAAGAGGAACAAAAAGATTAGGCCCTCTGGATGGATTATGGGTAGGATTAGCAATAGAAGTATTCAGAGCATTATACCCAGGTGGAAGTGATGGATTTGATCTAAGCATAAGTGGTGTTCCAAAAGGATATTGAGTGATTACCGCACTTCCAACAGAAACATGTGTAACTTGTGGGACCATAGTAGAGCTAGCGAGATGGAGAGGAAGAATTGTATGAGAACCAACTAACAATTGATCTGAGACTATGACAACATTGTTGGTCGTACCAGTAAAATGATCTAAAGGTACCGCATAAGTAGTGGAAGCCACAGGCGTATGCGATGCCATAGGTTAATTAGAATTCCTCTAACATAGGTGACTCATTCCTAGTTTTTCAAAAATATCGTGTCCTGAAGAGGTCCTCCAAAGAGAACGAACAGGGGCAGAGCTAGGATTAAAAATTACACCAGTATGAACTGGAGTTCTAAACGAATCACTCTGGAAGGGTGGATTGTCTACACCAGACTCTGTGTGAGGTTAGTAGGTATTCTAGTGTAATATTCAGCAGCAACGTCTCCCGATGAATTTATCCGTCGCAAAAGTGGATCTTTTACAACACTCAATAACGAATTTATAGGAAGTATCGATTCCTCCAATGGAGAAGAACTTCCTATCTTAGAGGCTACATCGTTATTGACTAATCCTTCAAGAGAACCCTCTAGTGAGTTAGGAAGCAAAGGCGTGTATTCTTCCAGATCTTTCGGAGGTAACCCTTGCATCATACGTGAACATTGAGGGTCGATGTTGGCCACACCAAATAAAGAATGAAAGAAAGTTATGGCCAACTAGAGAAACAAACAACACTCACTAATAAAATATAGATATCAACCACGCAAACAAACCTTCTTATTTCGAAGTCACTAGTTGGTGATGAAATCCAACATCGCGAAATTAAGACAAGAAGGGATTGGGATACAACAAGTGGAAAATTTACGTTAACGACCTACTTAACGGACTTACACCCTGGTTCAAGCTCCCACACATAATCGTGGGTATACCCTCCAAGGAGCACGAGTGATTTTGGCCAACGTCGATTCCAGGTACCGTGAAGACTTGCCCCTCCATAGTCACCTCGTGTAAAAACTCTAAAGAGATAGGACATTAAGGTTACCAAGTACAACTATGATTCTTGGGGAAGCAGTCGAAAGTCCAATCCATAGGCAAGGGTAGGGTATCTAAGCCCAAAATCAACTCGATAAGGTCCCCACAGGATTTTCTTCTCAAGTGACCTCCAATAATATGTGCAATATCTACACTAAGACCAACAAAGCAAGGTGAGTAACTTTGTCAGACCTAATGCGACCTCATGATTGACCCTTGTGTTCGAAGGGCTTCCCAGGAAAAAATGTAGCAAGTGTGTTTATACTCTCCATATCACAAGATACTATTGTGTGTTTTGATGCTTTAGAGAGTGTTCCTTACAACCTATTCCAAATCGTTATCCTAGCTAATGTTGGTGTATAAAAGTTCTAGAAAATAAAAGTTTCTAATAGATTTTAAAATTACGTTGTATTTTAAAGGTTTTTGTTCACTCAAAAGGGAAATGGAAGTGAAATTGATGATGTATTTGACCTTGACCCAATAAGATGCAAGAAGAGATGAAATGCAATTGTTTCATTCCATGAACTCTAATTACAATAGGGAGAAGTTTTCTCTTTTGAGAATACAAAAGCTACGAAGAAAAATTTCTCAATATTTGAATGATATAGATTCCAAACAATAAAAGTGTACCAACTATTCCAACTTTCTCTTTTCAACAAATATTTGAATGAAATTTTTTTCTTACAAAGACTATTAAAAAGAAGAATAAACTTCAATCCTTTCCTTTTCAAATCAGAATAGAGACATAATCCAAAAAAGAAAGAATGGTCTAAGACTAATGCACTCTCAACATTATTTCCCAAATCAAACTCACAATGCAAGCAAAAAATAAAAAGATAAGAAAAAAAAAATTTGAATGCAAACAAAAATTGTTTCTTAATCAACAACAATCCAAAACTCAAAAGAAATAAAGAACTACTTATCAAACAAGCACCCAGGAACAAAGCCTTGAGATTATGCCCTTGCGATAAGAAGTAAAAGATGAAATTTACGAAGCTTATGAAGAAGACTCTCAATACTTAAAAATCAATCAAATCCAGGCTTAAAACATGTAAACCAATCATTCACCAAAGCTAAAATTTCATCCCGGGCAATGAAGACAAACCTGGGCAAAGAAAATAAAATCGATTGTCACTCCAACAATTCGTATAGGAATCATCGCAGGCTGCATAAAGGTATAGTGCAACGATGTAAGATCGTCACAGGTTGTCAGCAAGGAACAGTGCGACGTTGTCGCCCTAGTCTACACAATCGGAGTGCGACGATGAAGAATCGTCATAGGTTGAGAATAGGACACAGTTTGACGATATCTGAATATAAATAAAATTTGGAAGAATGACAAAAAATTTCAATGAACTTTCAGGACCAGGGAGTCAAGATGGATCACCCACTGACTCGAAGAATGAAATTGATCAAAAGAAGGTAGGCTAGAAGAAAATAAGAAGCAAAAAAACAAAAGAAGTTATTTCCCTAGTATGGTCACCAATTTTTTTATCGGACAAATCGGTAAGTGCGGACACAAACTAATATCCCTAACTTCCACGGGAAGCTAGAACAAAACAAGATAGAATACAAACTTCACCTTAGACTTCATTGTCATATAAACTAGTTCATAGAGGGACAAGTGACATACCTTTTAAATGACACTTGATCCTTGCTAGTGTCATCCTTATTGCTCCATCTTTGGATTTGCGGGATGATGAACCTGTTTAAGAAGCACAAACCAACAAAGAGAGAGAACAAAGATATATATATTCCAATGAATTCTATGTATAATATCAAGGAGTTATATAATAAAATTCAAGACACCTTTATAGGGAAGAAATGTATTGTTTCATTATATTAAAATGGAAAGTGGAGAATACAACCCATGCCTTGATGTTGCAAGGTCCCTTTCAATGGCTCTTTTCTCCAACACACACCTTTGCTCCAGTGCATTTGATGAAGAAGCTCCACCATTTGACTTAGAGAGCTAAATCTTCATACATATGTAAGCCTTTGCAAAACCTTTGCCTTTTCCATGAGAGATCCCTCTTTATATAGGGTGAAAGAGAGATGGATGAGGAGATTAGGATGATCCCACTAAATCAGAGAAGCGAGTAAGATCCAAACCGATCAGAGGCCACCTCATCTTCTAAAAGATTCCCTTCTAGAAAATTCCTGAATTTTAACTTTTCCCTTGTTTAAGCATCAATGCACCCTATGTATAGGCAGACTGCGATGACATCGCAGTCCAGATTTGGTGCAGCATGAGACGGTCAAGCATCGTCGCACCCCAAGCATAGAGTAGGGTGCGACGATCTCCCTTCGCATTGTTTTTAAGGAAGAAAAGGTAAACCAATTTTCTTATGGAGAAAGTCTCTTTTAGTGTTTTCGGGGAAAATGGAAGTGAGTTATGCACATGTCGTCAGTTGATCACGGGGGTGACCAAAATAATGTAGAACAATCGCCACCAAGGATTCATAACTTTTAATTGAACATGTTCAAACTACTTACCTTTTATCTTTCGCCTCCCACTTCTTGATCAACACTGGGAAATCATTAATGTTCTACCCAGTCTTTCTATAGTGGACACAACAAGGCTAACATGGTTGCAAACAATTGTGTCCAATGTGCCCCACCTCATTACAATTGTAACACCATGGAAAATTAGAGTGCACATCATTCCATGGTGTTTTGTTATCTCGGCTTCGATTCTTCCTTCAATTCTTGGCCCCAACTAACTTTACCATAAACAATTTCTTCTAAAAGTGATTAGTGAACATGGAAAATGCACAACACTCATCCATACAATAAGTGTTTACCCCATAAAAGTTGTAATGTATGACTGTTGTAGTGCTACTATATTTTTGTGGTAGCAAGCAATGGCAAGAATCATGACTTGGATTTTGGTGTATATCATAGATGTCCCCATCTTCCTTCCCCACAAATAGGTTTGCAACCATAGAGACATATCTCGAGAACATGTGCAATTAATCCAAATTTGGCCTTTTATTTTCATAATGTGCACCACATCGCCTCTCTTTCACTTTACTTTCTCGTCACCAACTCTTGAATCTAGTTTTACATATTTATCAATTGATATTGAAACTACACAAACCCTAGATCCAATCCTAGAATGTTGGCTTCAATTATTCCTCTAATAGAATTAAGTCACATTGTGAATTCTAAACCTTCTTGTTGCATCAATGGTTGTTGTTGCAATGACAACGTTTGCAGGTGAGGAAACAACCCTCCAATAAATAATTCATTATGTTGCACCTCCTAGATGGTGTAACTCAACCAACTCATCAAATATCAAAACCTCTATTCATACTCCCAAATGGTACCTCCAATATTTTCTTGATCTACTTTAATTATACAATGGTTTATTTTTCCTACTACAACTTTTGAAACTCCTTCGCGAGGTCTACTCATAGCTTAACTAAAGTCACTCCATGCTGAGCAAGAATGATTTTCTTGCACTTCATAACCCTTGTAGTGCTCTTTGTCATAGTGTCATTTGTAACACCACCAAACGGGTCACATCCATTCTTATCCATGCATTTCAAATGGTGTCTCGTGGGAACTATAACATACCCCAACTTGATTGAGATTCATTACATGTGGAATACACATAAAAATAAAACTTTTCTACTGACATATCATGTAGCTTACCATCTACAAGAAAACACATAGATTTAACCATTTGTCGATACCATTATTTAAATACAACTACAACATGCTAAACTAACATGAATGCAGCTAATAAATCCATCACAACATCATATAATTCATTCTCGTACCCAAAGTAAATTAACAACAGTTGAACTCATAAACTAACTTAGAAAATAGATAAACACATATATTTTTAAATAAGTTGTGCAACCAGCTGCTTGGGATTGGCGTTCCACCCAACCATAGACTTGATGTTCCAGATCTCAACAACAAGTCACCCCCGAGTTGGGGCTAGGAATCCATAAAAGAAGTTGTCTCTCATTGTCCACTCACATCTTAGATAATCCCACAACCAACTAGTATTCTCCTATAACTATCCCTAATTTCCTCCAAATCTTTTCCTCTCAACCAACCCAACCCAAGAAATTTACTCCTTCACTGCTTTCAATTCCTCAGGTGGCCTATTCATTTATCAAAGCCTCACTGGTGTAGGTAACCAGGAATCTCACTACTGGGAACTAAAGGTAACTCATTTCTAGGAAAACTACCAGGAAAACAACAAAAAAAATTGTTGTTATAGTGCAACTCTCATAGGAATTCACTCCTCAGGCCTGATGACCTGGTTCTTCTACAAGCCTGAAAACTTGCTTCTTCAGTCTTCAACTCCAAATAAATTCTCTAGAATTCTCCCTCTAGTGTTGTTCCAACACCATTTCAATCTCCTCTATTGTTATCTCTCCCTTCCCATGCACAAATGTGATTGTCTAAAACTTCCCCCCTTGGCCATACAAATTTCCTCTCCTTTGCTTACTTGTTTGACTTACACTCTTCCCCAAATTGATTGTATTTCATACCCATGCTCTCGATAACTATGGGATGTGATTTCTCTCACCCACCCTCTTACATGTATTCAATGATTGGATTTGGTAACACTCAACAACAAAATATAACGTTCACTCGAAACATTAAAATCGAGAAAAAGGATTCGAGAATTAAACTTGTGAAGAAAAACCCCTTTTTAGACCCCTCCTCTCTTGTGAATTACTCATCCCCCATCTCTATCCATGTCCCCCGACAACTGGCATCACATTTGATTTATTAAATTCAGATACACAAATTCACATATTACATCGCTTGGCCACATGATCCAGGCAGATATCGATGGCCACCCACCTATTCGACGGGCTCAAAAAATAGTTTTCCATCTTGGCAGTTTTTCATCATTTTTTCGGGTTCCAAACTTCTAAAGCCATTTTGAGGCCCTAAACGACATTTTTTGTGGATTTGGGGCCCAAGTGGTTACTAAAGGCACCAACCTGGGCTAGTCAAAAACTGTTCTTCTCTGTTAGACCTTTCCAACGATGTATTGAGGGCCCTAAAAAGAGATTGTATGCAAAAGTTATGCCCTCAGGAAGTTGACGTATCAACTATCCCCATCAGGGTCTGCAAACCTTTTAGATTTTCATCTTCTGAGGTTAGAGTTTTGGGTTTTACTTATGTTAAGAAGGCCTTTGGAGCCTCATTGTAACGATCATCTTCTTGTGAATGCAAGTAGCCATCACATCTCTTCTCATAGATAAGTTTCCACCATTCCAGCGAGTCTTTCACTCTATATTTTTACAGTTATGTACATTTCACACATTAATAGAAATTGTGTATCATTGTATTTCTCTATTTATGGCAATATTTATGTGTATTTCATTATAATATCTCTTCTTTCATTTCGTTCTCAAAAATAATATAGATCAGTGGTATCAGAGCAGGTTGCCCTTGATCATTTTTCAGTGCATGTCCTCGACGAGGTCTAAGTATAGCAAGTTGGGTCTTGAGCTTCTCTCTCTTGAGGACAATCACTCTCGCATGCCCAAGAAACCCTCCATGGCCGAAGAAAAGAAAAACGATAGAGCAAGAAATTCTATTAAGTTGTTGCTTGAGCAAGCTCTCACACGACAAAGGGGCGAAATGATGGAGGATTTTTCCCACATCCTTAAATGCCTATCGATAGCAGCAAATGCTCTTCATCAAGAGGCCACTTTGGAGGCACCTCTCCTTTCAAGGTATAGGTCAATTTTGATATTCCTATATTTGAAGGTCAGATAGATGTGGATGCCCTAGACAAATGGTTAAATAAGTTAGGAGTTTATTTCTTTGTTCACAATTTTTTCGACAGAGGAAAGACCACCTTCACACTCCTTAAGGATCTCCCCCATGTCAAATGTAACACCTTGTTTCCCCCAGTCTATAAAAATAACTATATTGGCCAAGAACTATGGAAAACTCAAAGATGTAAATGTTTGATTTGACGGACCTTTGTATAAAAGGTCGATGAATGTAAATTATGTTATGAATATGTGTCGCATGACTGTTGCGAGGGGGATGTGATAAAAGAGACCATGATGGCTAATGAGAGGTGGTGGAAGGGACCTGTAATGGTTGCATTAAATTCCACCGAGCCAGTACCGTACTGGTTTTTACTTTCTCAAAGACCAAAGCAACTCTCTGACCCTGGAATGGATTTTTCGTCAAATTGGTAGGTGGGGAGGCTCCTCAAGAGTTAATGAGGGGATGGGGGTGAACTGCCCATCCGTAAAATCTCCCAAATATAACCATGTATGGGGAAATTTGTGCCACACGCAATCTTGCAGAGAACAGGAAAGAGAGGAGGTGTGGTAAAGGGTAGAGGAGAGCGTGCACGACAAGGGATCGCAGAAGAGAACTGGAGAAACTCTAGAAAAAATAGGGAGTTATAAACATAGGAGAAGGAGAGTAACCTTCATCCTGGATTATTTTTCTGTATCAGGAGAAGGAGAGTAACCTTCGTCCTTGACTTCCGTTGAGCTGGAAGTAGGAGACTAAATCTCAAAGCATCGTGGTCTAGCTCAGGGGTGGCTAGTGGTAAATTCGTTTGGAGTCATTGAGCCTATGGTTAGGTGGAAACAAGCACCCCTCTCAGTAGTTGCATCACGCTTGGTAGATCTGATAAGTGTTTTATGCCTTGTATTTCGAATTGAATATCATGAATACATGATTATGTTTATATGCCCATAATAATTTATGTGTGGAATGATTGCCTGGTGTTTTAGACTAGAAATAATGGATGCATGTGTATGCTTACATGCCGTAGTTGGTTTCTGTAAAAATGATTAAGTCTGGGCCATGAGTTCACTCCACCGAGAATCATCTTGTTTTCTTGATTCTTGTAATATTCTAGGAAGGCTCCTCGAGAGTACTCTTCCCTGGAATTACCCCATAAACCTTGCAACCATACCAAACCTTTACCCAGAGGCTTGACTAAGATCAGGGACAATTGCCCAAGAACTGTCTGAAGGTTCATGCAATCCGGGTCTGGAAACCTTATGCAAGAAAGAGTAGCTCTCTAAGGTCTCGGATTCATGGGAGTTTGAAGCTCTGAGAGGTTGAATTTCATGATTCAAGCTCATAAGGGATAGCAAGTCCAATTATAGAAAGAGAATACCCTATCATTTGGTAGACGAACGGTCAGAATCCTTTCAGAAATACCCCAGATCTGTCAAGACTGATGGATCTAGAGAAAGAGAACAGGCGTTAACACCTCGACCCTTTCATCCTTTGCAAGTAGAGATGGGATCCAGGACCATAGATCCAAGGATCTGACGGAGCTCTATTGACCGTCGATATTAGCCTTTGCATAGGAAGGAGAGTAGCATTTCGCTGACTTGCGACTTGGAGTGGTCAAGGTAGGACTGCACAAACTCATGATTCATGAAATCGCGACGTGATCGTGGTCGTTGGATCCAAGCCACAAGAGAACTGTTGGATCAGAACCTCCATGTGGTATCACGTATTGGGGGTTCGAAGGTTGAAAGAATCTCCTTTTGACTACAGAAGTCGTGAAGTGTCGAGCATCGAGGGCTCGTGCGAACACGTGGCACAACCGTTAGGTGGGGACCGCATGGTTGATAGGTGGCATAACAACAAGCAACCAAAGAAAGGTGGGAGTGGGTGAAAGGTGGTGGACACATGTCGCCTGGGAAAGATTTAACCCATTGTTGACTTTTCATGGTTCAGGGTTTCGCAGGATGAAGAAATTTCCCCTTGATCGCTAAGGTCACGAAACGCTGAGAGCTGAGGTCTTGTGCAATGGGCGACAGCGAAACAACTCGTAAGCAGAGTACAACGGAGGAGACAAGTGGCATGTACACGTCACTTGGCAGAGTCCACGTAATGTTGACCTCTCACGTCTCAGGGATCCGCAAAGGAGGAGCACGAGAGCTCAACACTCCAACTAGCGAAGTTGTGATTTGTGAGTAGTGCTAGTGTTTAGCCTAGCCTACAGTTATATGTAGTAGGCGCTAGTGAGGAGGGAGCCATACCCGTATCGC
>JZKD02S2279634.1:165457-184336 GCA_000966675.3 Picea glauca
TTTTATGTGCTTGATGAACAATGTGCTCAGCAAATTTCTAGACAAATTTGTACTGGTTTTTCTTGATGATATATTAATTTACTCCAAGAATAGAGAGGAACATGAGGAACATCTTAAACTTGTGCTTCAAGTGCTAAGAGAACATCATCTCTATGCCAAATTTAGCAAGTGTGACTTTTTCCAGAAGAAAATACATTACTTGTGCCATGTCATATCTGAAAAAGGAGTAGCAGTAGACCCTGACAAGATCTGGTCTATCATGGAATGGCCTACCCCAAAGGACGTTTCAGATATCATATCCTTTATGGGCTTAGCAGGATACTATAGGAGATTTATAAAAGGATTCTCCAAGATTGGTTGCCCAATCACTGCCTTCCAGAAGAAGGGATCTAAATTCACGTGGACACAAGAATGTGAAGAAAGATTTCAATCCTTGAAACACCTTCTGACCCATGCACCCGTGTTGAATATCATTGATCTCGAAAACAACTTCCTCGTGTGCACAGATGCCTGTAAGGAAGGGCTCGGGGGAGTCCTTATGCAAGAAGGAAGTGTAGTCTGCTATGAATCCTGAAAATTGAATGAGCACGAAGCCAACTATGTGACCCATGATCTAGAACTGGCTGCCATAGTGCATGCCTTGAAAATGTGGAGGCATTACCTCTTGAGAAGGAAATTTGTACTTATGACAGACCACTGTGGATTGCGATATCTGTTTGACCAACCAAAGCTCAATGCTAGAAAAGCTAGGTGGATGGCCCTTCTTAGTGAGTTTGATTTCGAAATCAAACATATCAAGGGAAAGGAAAATAAGGTTGTCAATGCCCTTAGCAGAAGTATGAAAACAATTCATCTGGTAGCGGTGAGCACCTGCAAGACCAATGTCAGGGAAAGAGTTAAGAATGCACAAGAAACTGACACATTCTTCCAAACCGTGACCTCGTACCTGGAGAAAGAACCCATACGGATAAAGTATGAAGGCTACCAGACGATAAATGGAGGTTTGCTAACTTACAAAAATAGATTGTATATTCCAGATTGTGATGACTTGAAGAGGTTCATAATGGATGAACTACATAAAAGACCATATATTGGTCATCCAGGATACCAAAAGATGATCACATCCACCAGAAAAAAATTTTATTGGCCTAGATTGAAGAAAGACATATCTGAGTACTTAGCCAAATGCATAGAATGCCAGAGGGTTAAAGAAGAACACGGACAACCAGCCGGATTATTACAACCTCTACCAATCTCGAAATGGAAATGGGAAACCATCTCCATGGATTTCATCACCGGATTACCAACCTCGACCAAACAGAATGACACCATCATGGCAGTGGTGGATAAATTGAGAAATTCCACTCATTTTATCCCCGTCAAGTCAACTTGCAAGGCAATAGACATCGCCAATGTATTCATGAAGGAGATATTCAGACTACATGGTATGCCTAAAGAGATCATGTCTAACAGAGACACGAAATTTACTTCCAACTTTTGGAAATCCTTGATGGATGGTCTAGAGACCAAATTACTGTTTAGCACAGCTTCTCATCCTCAAACCAATGGACAGATGGAAAGACTGAACCAAATATTATAAGACATGCTAAGGATGCATGTAATGCATCAACCCAAAAAGTGGGAAGATTACCTGCCACTGTTGGAATTCACCTACAACAACGGCTACCAAGAATCCCTGAAGATGAGTCCTTTCGAAGTCCTCTATGGTAGGTCATGCAACACTCCAGTCAGTTGGAGTAATCCCGTATACTGAATTACTATTGGACCTGACATGTTGAAAGAAATGGAACAACAAGTGATTCAGATAAAACAAAATCTAAAGGTCACTCAGAACAGGCAAAAAAGTTACGTTGACCGAAAGAGAACTCCAAGAGAATTGAAGACAAGAGACCACGTATATCTCAGAGTTAGGCCCAGGAAGAGTTCCCTGAGGATGAAAGCTTATGCCAAGTTGGCACCTCGATATTGTGGACCCTTTGAAGTTCTAGATAGAGTGGGACTTGTAGCCTATAGGCTAGAATTTCCTCCCACAATAAAAGCACATAATGTTTTCCATGTTTCATTATTGAATAAATATGTACAAGATTCTAATCATATAATTGACTAGTCTGTGATCTAGGTGGAACCGGAGGGAGAATTCCTGCCAGAACCTCAATGCATATTGGACAGAAAGGAAACCCCACTTAGGAACTGAACCATTGCACAGGTCAAGGTGTAGTGGAAACATTTTGGCCCAGATGAGGCTACGTGGGAAATGGAAGATTCCATGGAACATGCATATCCAATTTTGTTTACTTCTATACATACATGTCATATTGATAGATAGAACATCGAGGACGATGTTCCTTTAAGGGGGGGGGGGATTTGTAACACCCTGTTTCCCCCAATCTGTAAAAATAACTATATTGGCCAAGAACTATGGCAAACTCAAAGATGTGAATGTTTGATTTGATGGACCTTTGTATAAAAGGTCGATGAATGTAAATTATGTTATGGATATGTGTTGCATGACTGCTAGGAGAGGGATGTGCTAAAATAGACCACAATGGCTAATGAGAGGTGTTGTAAGGGACCTGGAATAGTTGTGTTAACTTCCACCGAGCTAGTACCGTACTGGTTTTTACTTGCTCAAAAACCAAAGCAACTCTCTGACCCTGGAATGGATTTTTCGTTAGATTGGTAGGTGGGGAGGCTCCTCAAGAGTTAACAAGGGGATGGGGGTGAACCCCCCATACATAAAAGCTCCCAGACCTAACCATGGACGGGGGAATTTGTGCCACATGCAATCTTGTAGAGAAAAGGCAAGAGAGGAGGTGTGGTAAAGGGTAGAGGAGAGCACGTGCGATGGGGGATCGTGAAAGAGAACTGGAGAAACTCTGGAAAACATAGGGAGTTATGAACATAGGAGAAGGAGAGTAACCTTCATCCTGGATTATTTTTCTGTATCAGGAGAAGGAGAGTAACCTTCGTCCTTGACTTCCGTTGAGTTGGAAGTAGGAGACTGAATCTCAAAGCATCATGGTCTAGCTCGGGGGTGGCTAGTGGTAAATCCATTTGGATTCACTTAGCCTACGGTTGGGTGGAAACGAGCACCCCTCTCAGCAGTTACATTACGCCTGGTAGATCTGATAAGTGTTTTATGGCTTGTATTTCAAATTGAATATCATGAATACATGCTTATGTTTATATGCCCATAATAATTTCTATGTGGAATGATTGCCTGGTGTTTTAGACTGGAAATAATGGATGCATGTGTATGCTTACATGTCGTAGTTGGTTTCTGTAAAAATGATTAAGTCTGGGGCATGAGTTCACTCCAACGAGAATCGTCTTGTTTTCTTGATTCTCGTAATATTCTGGGAGGGCTCCTCGAGAGTACTCTTCCCCGGAAATTACCCCATAAACCTTGGAACCATACCAAACCTTTACCCAGAGACTCGACTAAGATCAGGGACAATTTCCCAAGAACCGTCTGAAGGTTCATGCAATTTGATTCTCGAAACCTTATGTAAGAAAGAGTGGCTCTCTAAGGTCTCGGGGTCGTGGGAGTTCGAAGCTCCGAGAGGTTGAATTTTGTTATTCAAGCTTAGAAGGGATAGTGAGTCCAATTATAGAAAGAGAATACCCTATCATTTGGTAGATGAATAGTCGGAATCCTTTCAAAAATACCCCAGATCTGTCAAGGCTGATGGATCTAGAGAAAAATCACAGGTGTTAACACCTTGACCCTTTCATCCTTTGCAAGTAGCGATGGGAACCAGGACCGTAGATCCAAGGATCTGACGAATCTCTATTGACCGTCGATCTTAGCCTTTGCACAGGCAGTAGAGTAACATTTCACTGACTCGTGACTTGGAGTGGTCAAGGGTAGGATTGCACAAACTCATGATTCATGAAATTGTGACGTGATCGCGGTCATTGGATCCAAGCCACGAGAGAGCCATTGGATCAGAACCTCCATGTGGTATCCTGTATTGGGGGTTCGAAGGTTGAAAGAATCTCCTTTCGACTACAGAAGTCGTGAAGTGTCGAGAATCGAGGGCTCGTGCGAACACATGGCACACTCGTTAGGTGGGGACCGCGTGGTTGACAGGTGGTGTAACAACAAGCGCCTAGAGAAAGGTGGGAGTGGGTGATAGGTGGTGGACACATGTCGCCTGGGAAAGAGTCAACCCATTTTTGACTTATCGTGGTTCAGGGTTTTGCAGGATGAAGAAATTGCCCCTTGATCGCTAAGGTCACGAAACGCCAAGAGATGAGGTCTCATGCGACGGGTGGCAGCAACACATCTCGTAAGCAGAGTACAATGGAGGAGATAAGTGGCATGTATGCGTCGCTTGGCAAATTCCATGTAACATTGACCTCTCACATCTCGAGGATTCGCAAAGGAGGAGCACGAGGGCTCAGCACTTCAACTAGAAAAGTCGCGAGTTGTGAGTAGTGTTAGTGTTTAGCCTAGCCTATGGTTATATGCAGGAGGTGCTAGTGAGGAGGGAACCATACCCGTATCACATCTCAGGTATCGGTGTTTGGTGAAAGAGGAGTCGAGAACCTTGACTCCCAAATCGTAAATTGTGAAAGGCGCTTGCGCTAAGGCCAGGTTGTGGTCGCTTGGAGGAGGATAAGGGAAGGGGTGGGCTACACTAGGCCCCATAGAAATTCAGGGATTTTGTCCCTCAAAGGAAAAGACAAAAAAAAATCTAGGTTGTCGTAGTGGGTGTGTGACATCAAACATTGGTGGGAAACTTACTGGGAGAAAAGTTCCACAGAGGAGTCTGGAATATATGGGGCCGAGCCCACTTGGTATTTTTTTGTGGATGTGGTAAAGGAATAGTATTACCCTATTGGCAACTATGAGGACCAGTATATGAGATGGACCACACTGTGGCAAGAAAGGGGCCAAGCAGTTCTAGAGTTCACCAATACCTTCCATACCATGTGCACCATGTTGGGTATCAAGAACTCTGAACGAAATTTGGTTATAAAATATCGCGGGGCTCTACATAGATACATCCAAACTGAAATGGATTTTCTAGACATCTCATCACTCGATTCTACTTATCGATATGTTGTTAAAATCAAGCAGAAATTTAAGCACCAGAACAAACGAGAGTTTGGATCTGCAAATCCACAACAACCAAATTATGAGAAAGACGACCCTAACAAACAACTTCCTAAAAACTAGTCTAAGCCACAGGAAAAGAATGTTCATGGGAAGACAAATAAGGACACTGGAAAATGGTATGATTTCCACAAAATCCTCTAGCACAACACCGATGAATGTCTCTCAAAGTAGTCATTGGTGGCCGAGATCAAAGAAAAGGAGTCGAACCCTAATTCAGAAAATACTGACAAAAGACAGATCATCGATGCAGACCCCACTACTATTTTCATGACTACAACAATTCAACCAGAAGAACCAACAGATCTTGAAGAGGGGGAGCACCTTTTTCATAAACAGTTGTGGGTGAAGGGACCCCGCTACATTTTATTGTTGATAGTGGAAGCCAGAAGAACCTCATCTCAGCAGAGGTCGTCAAACATTTGGGATTTTCGACAACACCACACCCGCAACCATACAACATCGAGTGGCTTCGCTAGGGATGATCTTCGTGCCAGCCAGCAGTGTCGATTATCATATGACATCCAACCCTTCAAGGATGAGGTATTATGTGATGTTGCCCCACTATATGTCTTTGATGTTCTCTTGGGCCATCCATATATGTGGAAACACCATGTTGTTTTTGAGTCTCGGCCCCACAATATCATTGTTTCTCTGGGGGGTCATCTCTATAGAATACCAGAGGTAGTTTTGACTACTGTTCCACTTAAACAGTGTCGCAAAGTAGTATCTCCTACTACAAAATTTAGCTTCTTCACAATCTATTCAAAATATTAACAGAAGGACATTGAAACAATTACAGCCTCGCCCCAAGCACCTTCTATCCAACAGAAGCAGGTCGACAAGGTTGCAGCAAAGCATAAAGATTCCTTCTGCACACAGTCCTCTCATGTAGCTTGACTGGCTGAATAGACTGAGCCTCGCCAACAACAGGTTCGTGACAGCCTTCCACAAACCAAGCAGTGCGACATCTCTAGCAAGGCAAGTAGCTCACCAAGATTCATATTTAGCAAGTGCTTCCCTCTCTCCCCCGGGAACTCAACGCAATGGATACCATTGCTTCCTAAGGAGGGAGGATTTATCCAAGTGGATATCAATGGCCACCCACCTATTCCATGGGCTCGAAAAACAAATTTCCATCTTGGCAATTTTTTGACAGTTTTTCGGGTTCCAAACTTTTGAAGCTGCTTTAAGGCCCTTAACGACGTTTTTAGGGATTTGAGGCCCAACTGACTACAAAAGGCACTGACCTGGGCCAGTCAAAAATCGTTCTTCTCAGTTAGACTTTTCCAACAGTGTATCGAGCACCCCAAACGGAGAGTGTATGCAAAATTTACGCCCTCGGGAAGTTGACGTATCAACTACCCCTATCAGGGCCCGCAAACCTTTTGTCTTTTCATCTTTCGGGGTTAGGATTTTGGATTTTACTTATGTTTAAAAGGCCTTTGGAGCCTCATTGTAATGATCATATTCTTGTGAATGTGAGTAGTTGTCACATCTCTTCTCAGAGATAAGCTTCCACCATTCCAACGAGTCTTTCACTCTGTATTTTTACAGTTTTGTACATTTCACACATTGATAGAAATTGTGTATTACCATATTTCTCTGTTTCTGGCAATATTTATGTGTATTTCATTATAATATCTATTCTTTCATTTTTTTCTCATAAATAATCCAGATCACCACAACCACCTAACATGTATACATTATGCATTAATTAAACTGGGGGTTATATTGGGGACATTATAGGAACCAATGTTTCTCTACAACTTCATCACCTTTTTCATGAAATATAGGAAGCCACGAAGAAGACTCGCATGACTATGTTGTCATCATGCTTGACTATTGACCATGAACCAACACAAATCCTTGGGATCCTTGCTATTGTATGACTAGTTTTTCTCCTATGACAACACTCACAAAACTAGACAATATTAAAGATAAATGGTTATTCCCTTTGGAAATCACATTTATGTTGTCCAAATCCTTTGTAGAGAGTGTACTTGGACTGCTAATCAAACACACATTTACACTCTATGTAGAAATGGTCACTAGATCTTAACAAAAATCAAAAGGCATGGGGGTAGGATGTAGGAGGGATTGACTTCACTACCATTTTGATTTACTTCCTCGACAACATACTTTCAACGATGTTAGAATACTAGAACAATGAACACTTGAAAGCATATTCAAATTCCTCTTCTTCATTTTTCTCTTTTATGGCTTCTGTAGTGGATCTCATGTTATCAAGCTCAACCAACATTTCTATGGTTTCAATTCAAGTATCTATGTCCCCCACATCGCCATGCATCCACTATATCAACTTCCAAGTCCCTTCCAACTCTACAAACTCCTAACTTCTCCATTGAAAAGCGATAAAATAAACTTTTAGAGATTAAAACAAATCTCCACTATAAGCAATGAAAGTTAAAACAAATCTCCATTGAAAAGCGATAAATAATTTTCAATAGCGTCATAGCAGAGTTGGGTTTTTTCAAATCGGAATAGAAAGAAACTTTTTTATCCAACCAAAATCTTAATAGAGTTCCGATGGAAATTTTATACTCTACATGAGGAAGTAAAGTTTAAACTTTCTCCAATGATGGGAGGAAACAATTAGATTTTGATTAACATAAAGTAAAACATGAATTTTTAGAAATGTGTTAAAAACTCATCGATACAGGTTTGAAAAAATAATGAATTGGATTCGTGCTTGGCTTTTCCAATATGATTTTTTCAATATCATGATAGAATTTTGAAATATCTCTACATAAACAATATTTATACACATTATTTCCTCATCAAAAGTCTTAATTTCTTTTGAACAATCGGAGCGAGTAGCACACTTTATTGTTATAGTATCATGTGAACAGTTTTATTAGTGCACTCATTGTCAATGGAACCTAGAGATCTGATCATTTAAGCTATCCATTTAAACCAACCATTTAAGCTATCCATTTAAGCTATCGGCAAAAACTTTCTTCTATCCTTTTAAATGACATTTATCGTTGCCAGTTAAAAATGAATGCAAATTTTATTTCATGTACCATTACATAGACTTTGTTATTTTTTAAATAAATCATATATTTTGTATCATCGAGAATTATATAAAGTTAGTAATTTTGTTTTTTTTTTAATTTAGATAACATGCCTCTCAGGGGATTAATGCAAACCCCCACCCACTCCCTGGGGTCCGCACGACCTCCTGGTCTAGGATCATCTGAATTCAGAGCTAACTCAGCTCTTGGGCTCTTACTGAGCCCTATGAATCATATACCATAGGTCCATTTTCCCTCATCCTGCGAGAAAAATCACATTCCCAAGGGTCCTTATGCACTAGCAAAGTCCTCCACGTGGCTCTAGGTTGAAACTATGGGCTAATATTTTGCTTCCCAAAAAATTCAGGACTTTTTGTTCTTCTTGGGTACAGGTCTGTACCAATATGAACCCCTTGGGTGTTTTCTTTAATCCCTTTTAGACTTAAACCCAAATTTGAGCCCTAGCCCCTTTGTTTTGGCCGAAAATTGCATGTGACCACAGGCTGTAACCAGGCGCTACTTCGATGCTCTGGAGCTCCGGGCTCTAGGAGCTTTGCACCCAACTACTTCAAAAACCTCTAAACATTGAATAGATGAAATGTCGAACACTGGAGGGGATCAATGGTCCACAATCCGTGATTTGATCTACGGTCCACACGTCTTGGCGGATGGACAGCTCGGATCTATTCCGGGACTCCAACCTTCGGTGTTTTCTAATTATAGACTTTTGGTTCCTCCCGAACTCATGAACTCTGACTCCCTGAAGGATAAGGATCAATGACCCTTGTTTTGTCTGCATTCGATGACCATGATTGGCTTTGGGGCTCCACGCTTCAAGAGTCCTCATTGTCACAACTCACAACACCTCCAAAGTACCGAACTCTAAATTGACAGAGTCACAATCCACGCTCCACGTGTCTGCACCAATGGACGGTTGCGATCACCTTCGGCCTTTGGAAGTCTCTGATCCAAAACACTTATATCCAACTTTCCTCTGGAGTGTCAAGTCTCTGAACCACGGGATATGGTGCCACGTGTTCCCGCATATCAATGGTCGGGATCTACTTCGCTCTTCGAAGCTTCGAGAGTCTTGAACACTCCACACCTCAGTTCTCTCAGATAATCGGGATTCCGAACTTCCTGATTCACTGACACGCGTCCTCTACATCCAACGATTCAGATTTACTTCGGGCTTTGGAACTTCAGGACTTCAATCTCCTTTTCACTTTACGCCTTAGGTATTTTGGATTTCTCAATCCACTAACACGTGTCTCTTGTGATCAATGCTCCATATCCACTTCGAACTTCGAAACTTCAAGATTTTTGTCTCCTTTGCACAATAATAACCCAATTCACCTAGAATGTTGGACTTCTGAATACAGACGATCCATGGACAAGTGTCCTTGTTGATGAATGGTCTAGATTAAGTTCAGATCCTGGGACTTCGGAAATCTCGACTCCTCCCAAACACGAAATCGAAATTTTCCAAACTTGCAAAGTCCAAAGGGTTTTAAGGGGTTAAACCCCACATTGTTTACCTAGATCCGACAACTGTTGGTCCTCACACGTAGATCCTACGATTGGGATCTGTCCTCCTCTGTGCACGCTCTTCCTCCAGTATGGACTAAGATCTGAAGGTCCAAATTCACTCTCGCAACCAATCTAACGACTATTATAGCTCTCCCTATGTTGTGGTTGCACTTTCCTCCCAAGAAGAGGATTTTTCAAAATTCCAAAGGCTTGACCTTTGATCCTTCTTCTATGAGACTGATTGTTGGGATTCTACCTATGTTGTCTCTCTTGAGCTCCATCAAATTCAAGGGACATAGGACCTGGTGCACACTTGTGCTATCGGAACCTTCGATACATTTCAAACTTAAATATTTTAAAGAAAATCTTCATATGCACTCCTTGCGCTTCTTCCACAATCTAAACCTTAAACAGCTCTTGACCTCTGCACGCTTTGCAGGATCTCTATGCACACTTGCACTATCTCTCCTAAGATTTGTAATTGCTTGAACTTCAAAGGGTCTCAACCCATTTTTCCTTTAACTATTCCTCGTGCCCTCCTGGCACTCAGGCTCTTTCCTCCAGAGCTTTGAAACTTAAAACACTTTATCTCTGGCGCACTCCTTGCACTTTCTCTTCAGAATGTTCAATAACTTTGATGTACCTTCCCTCCCACTATTCCTTCTTAGCTTTAGAACAATTTTGGTGTGCCCACCTGGCACACTCTTTCTTGAACTCGAAGCAGAGTTCTAGCACACTCCTTGTATTAGCTTCACAGAGTATTTCAATTACTCTGGTGTGCACTCCTTGCACTAGCCTTAAGAGCCCATAACTACTCAAAAAATTGCAGATAGAGAATTTCTATCTACTCCTACAACAGGAAAAACTCATATAATCACTTATATCATTCATGAACACATAGTAAACATTTAACCATAATCAGAAAACTCATAAAACATATACACAAAAAACTCATAGGCAGGGAAGTCTGCTTTTGTATTAAGATTGAATGTTATTTACACTGTGTGAAAGGATAGACTACAATAGATTCTCAACGCTTTCTCTCCTCTCATCTCTTCCTCTAATTGCTAATTGCACTAACTATTTTTTTCTCAATACATTGATCTTTTTACAAAAGAGGGGCTCCTCAAGCCTTCCTCCACCTATTCACATTAAATTGCATTCAATTGACATCTAGTCCAAATTGGATCTAGATCCACCTAAATCACAGCCATTAAAGGAGACTCTACACTTGGCCTGTACAAACACAATGGCTCATCTTTCCTTGAGCCTTCAAACTTAAATTACATTGAATTTCATTAAAATATGAGATTTAAACTCAAAATTGGGATGGCTGACGTGTCCTTCTTTATGATTTGTTCCCTCCAAGTGTGTTGTTGCACTAGATGTTGACATGTTGATGAGTTGGAGCGATGCTCCTCCATCATAGATCTTCTTCCAAAAATCCTAAACATTCTCTAAAAGAGAAAAATCTAATCACAGAGATTGTTGAGTGAATCAATAGTGATATGAAGGTTATCCTTAGGCAATTCACACCATTTATTTAACTATACAAACCATTAATGAGTCATTATGCCCAATATTTAAAGACACTAAATCTATTATCAATGTTCAAATCCTTTTCCTGGATGGGTAAATTCTGTAGAATATTTAGAGATGATGACTACCCTGCTATAGTTCCACCTAGTGAGGGATGGCATGTGCGAGAGGAATCCTCATTGATATCAAATGAAAAACAGAACTTTCCTATGCATGGGGACTAGAAAACTACTCTAATAATTAATTTGAAGCATATGCTTTACTCCATGGATTTCATATGGAATTAGACCTTTGTATTCATTCCCTTATAGTGGTGGGATACTCAAGAATAACCATTCAGTCTGTTAGCACTAGAAGTCACCCTTCGATTGTAGAGAGAGTAAGCCTAGTAACCATCAGTTTGTATGTCACAAATAATTTTAAAGAGGTCAAATGGGCGCACACTCAAGATGATATCGCTTTAACTCCGAAAATTGAACCGGTATGCACAGGAAAGTGAGATCTTGATCAACTTCAGTCAGTAAGTTGGATTAAAGGTGAATAGAAGGAAGACTTGGTGAGGAGAATGTAGAGGTCTGCTATGGACATCAGGTCTTCCAGCAGCCTAAGGAGGAAAAACTCAAACACAAGATCCTCTTGGATTCAAAGTTTCAGACACTGAAGTATATTTAAGCAACACAATCATAACAACACAATGATAAAACATACATCACGATGCTGCTACAACAACTCGACTGGATCATCCATGCCCAAGATCTTCAGTGTGAGAGGGAAAAAGATAACGAAACGAACTGATTAAAACTAGTCACAATGCTACTGAAATCAAACCTTCATAACAATAGCATACAACGCTCGACTAGATCCTCCATGCCCAAGTTTTCTAACACAGATTTTACAGAGAGATGGAAAGAAATTGACTTATATTAAATAGGAAATCTCAAATCCTATTACATAACAGATAACCAGAGCTTTCATCAAATCTTTACAATGCAGGAGCCTAGCTCAACCATCGACCTCTAATAAAACTCAAAAGTACATACATATACTCAAAAATTCACCCAGCAGAGGCGTGCTCAAACCACTACATTAACGTTTTCAGTTGGCACCTCCTCTGTTAGATTATGTAGGCCTCCTCATGTCAGATGTGAGCCAGGTGCCACTATGTGCTTTACAGAAAAAATTGTCCATAAGGAAGCTTCGGATTGATAGTTTTCCTTTACGGTCGCTCTCTGCATGTTTTCCATTTATGGGGTGAGACAGTGGATCAGCCGCCACTCCTTTTTCATTCATGGCTTATTCTCGGGATCGCAACGAGGATAAATGCCTTGGGGTTGTTGTGTGTTTCTAGCGGCTCTACACTACATGTCCTATGAAACCCGCGACCTTCCCTTTTTGCGCTTCTTAAATCTCGAGCCTTAGGCGCCAACTCCTTCTTCATCACCCCTTCATGCTTGTGACCTCAGGATGTGACCTGGGGCTCCACCTCTAAGAGATTTGCGACTTCGAGCTTCAGGTGCACTAATGTGAGCCACTCCCAACTCTCCTAATCCCTGAACTCCCAAACTGGATCTTAGCAGGTGCTAGCTCCCCTCCAATATGTGTGTGCCTTAGAACAACGCCCCCCGACTTTGGATGATACACATTTGTGGGTTTTTAAGCCCCCTTCTTTTGGATTTTGTCACCCAAGGGCCAAATCCAAAGGAAAATCATCCCCCTGCAAGAATATGTGATAACATTAGGCTCCATGGCGGATAGAGTCCTCCCTGCGAGGCTCTAAGATCTCCTTTGCAGTTCCAGTTGCCTTCTGCATTGGGCTATGGAGTCAAGCTCAAAACACCCTACTGAGTAATACAGGTCAATAAGTAAAAAGCGAAAACCAACATACATGGCCTCCATAGGAGCTTATTTATATACATTCCTAGACGAACTGATTTTTACATGGTGTTAGGTGAAAGAAAATTTCCACCATAGCGATTCAAGTAACTTCCTGAAAGGAAGTTCCTTTACTATGTCATTAACTGATAACAGATGATGTAACTGTGACAGCAGAACGGTTACATCCTTCATCTTTCCTCCAAAGGCTGAAGTTGAGATAAAGTTCGGCAGCTCCAAGGCATGAAGGAAATGCAGCTCCATGTACTCGTTGTTAGGCTCATAAAATGAGTGGCAAACTCCAGAAATATTGTAACAGACAGCCCGATCTTCTCCATAGCTGCTCACACATGGTTGAATATCTCTAGTAAGCACAGGTGGATGAGAAGTTGATGCAGGCTGACTGATCCCAGGTGGTACCTGCTCAATTATAGGTTTTGGACAGCAGATAAACTGCCCACTAAGCTCCTCCTTTACATGTTTCTCTGTTTTTTCTGTGAGTCTAAGATAGTTGACCCAATGCTTTTTCTTAATTAATAAAGGAAAAGGCTCTATAGTGTGGTCTTGAAAATCTTCCATAACACCATACTTGCTTGTGAGTATTGGTGAAGTAATGCAATTTGAAAATTTCAAAAAATCTAAAATGTATGACTCCATGTAAATGGCCATGAGATCATGAATAATGTGACAGAACCGTGGTTGTTTTAGAAGACCAGGCTACTYYTCTGTAAAATTCTCTCTGCTTRCAAATAAATTCCCTCCTTGTTCTTTTGAAACCAACTCTTGATCATCAAYAGTTGTCGTCTCTTCTTCATAAGAATGGTCACAAGATAAAGGTGCAGCAGGATTTAGAACATCATACCTATGATCGGCCAAGAACATACAATTATCTATGTAATCAACCACTACTACATGCTCAAAATGTTCTGGAAACTGATCATAAGATTAATATGCATTCCTGCCCATAGAAAAATTTGCAAATGTTGAAGAACATGATTCCAACTGTGAATCATACCTACTGCCTTTTTGTTGCTCCAGATATTATTCATATTCACTATCTTCTTGCTCAGAATCTGAAACAGATTGACAGTATTCTTGCTCATGTAAGTGCAAATTTTCGAGATATGTCTGCCTATGAACCCACTTGCTAGCCCTGATGTTCTCTTCGACCTCTACAGCATCTTCAAATAGATTTCTTAACAATGAATATTTCCTTTCTCTCAAGATAAGGACAAGATCTGGATGTTGAGCCATGACATAGTACACCATGGCAACAGTCTCTGTGGGTCTGATCTCTACAGGCATACTATGATAAACATTGTAAAACCTCTTGTTGAACATAGCCAAGGATTCTTCTTCCCCTCTCTTCAAGGCATTAAAATCATCCTAGTACTGATCAAGGGACTTGTTCTCACCCCACCACTTTAAAAAAGCATGGCATAGCCTGGTCTAGAAACCAATAGAATCGGCCTCCAGACATCTAAGCCACACAGCAACATCTCCAGACAGAGAATGTGAGAACAGCCTCATGGTAACATCATCATGAACGATCTCAAACTGGTCAATAAAGTTCTCAAAGGCCCCCAAGTGCCTCTCAGTTGTAACATGATCCTCCCCAGAAAACTGAGGAAGATACTCAAAGGAATAAGGAGGGTAGGGATGCATGTGATGTGGCAACCTTAGAGGCTTAAACATCATGTCTCTAATCTTAGCTTGAAAACATGTGGGTTGAATATGGGCTTCAACAATAGGATGGGGATGTTCAACAGAAAAAATAGGAGATAATGAGATCTGAGAAAGTTGTGAATCATTTTCAACCTCCTCAAGGCTACAAGGGTGATCAATTTCGAGAGGAGATGCAATACAGATCTCACTTTTATGAATAGGTTGAGGTGAAGACACAGGATCAACATCTACAACACAATAAAAGGGCATGTCTTCTTCTTCCAAGGATGGATGAATGAACGAAGGCTTATTATCATCTGAATATACAAAGCAAAGGATAATCCTATTTATATGCAAAGGGAAAGAGAGAAATGAGCTGATAAAGAAGAACATGATTTCATGAAGAAAACTCATATACTGATACCTGGTCTTTCCCTTTGGTATGGTCATTTTTCTATCAACGGGATCCTCCCCAGTGGAGTCTTTGATGGTGGAGTCGCTAGGTGCAAGTTGCAATCTTCAATGGTTCTGGTATCTGATGCACCTTCAGAATCATAAGCTCTTTGTCATACTCCCAGGGAAGATATCTTCACTTTCGTCCCCGGCAACAGTGCCAGAAATGTTAGCACTAGAAGTCACCCTCTGATTATAGAGAGAGTAATCCCAATACCCATCAGTTTGTATGTCGCAAATAATTTTAAAGAGGTCAAATGGGCACAGACTCAAGATAATATTGCTTTAACTCAGAAAACTGGACCAGTATGCACAGGCAAGTGAGGTCTTGATCAAATTCAGTCAGTATGTTGGATGAAAGGTGAATAGAAGGAAGACTTGGTGAGGAGAATGTAGAGGTCTCTTATGGACATCAGGTCTTCCAGCAGCCTAAGGAGGAAAAACTCAAACACAAGATCCTCTTGGATTCAAAGTTTCAGACACTGAATTATATTTAAGCAACAGAGTCAAAACAACCCAATGATCAAACATACATCATGATGCAGCTACAACAACTCGACTGGATCATCCATGCTCGAGCTCTTCAGTGTGAGAGGGAAAAAGATAACAAAATGAACTGATTAAAACTGGTCACAATAATATTGAAATCAAACCTTCATAACAACAGCATACGACCCTTGACTGGATCCTCCATGCCCGAGTGTTCTAACACAACTTTTAAAGAGAGATGGAAAGAATCTAACTTATATTAAATAGGAAATCTCAAATCCTATTACATAACAGATAACCAGAGATTTCATCAAAGATTTACAATGCGGGAGCCTAGCTCAACCATTGACCTCTAATCAAACTCAAAACTACATACATATACTCAAAAATTCGCCCAGTAGAGGCATGCTCGAACCACTGCATTAATTTTTTTATTCAGTGCCTCCTCTGTCAAATTATGTAGGCCTCCTCATGTCAGATGCGATCCAGGTGCTGCTATGTGCTTTACAGGAAAAATTGTCCATAAGGAAGCTTCGGATTGACAATCTAGCTTTACGGTCGCTCTCTACATGTTTTCCATCTATGGGGTGAGACAGTGGATCAGCCACCACTCCTTTTTCATTTACGGCTTCTTCTCGGGATCACAATGAGGCTAAATTCCCAAGGGTTGTTGTCTGTTGCTAGCGACTCTACACTGCAAGTCCTATGAAACCTGCGACCTTCCCTTTTTGCGCTTCTGAAATCTCGAGCCTCAGGTGCCAGCTCCTTCATCGCCCCTTCATGCTTGTGAGCTCAAGCTATGACCCAAGGCTCCACATCTAAGTGCTTCACCACTTTGAGCTTTGGGTGCACTAATGTGAGCCACTCTCGACTCTCCTAATCCCCGAACTCTTGAACTGGAGCTTAGAGGGTGCTATCTCCCCTCTAATATGTGCATGCCCTAGCACAACACACCCCAACTTTGGATGACACACATTTGTGGGTTTTTAAGCCCCCTTCTTTCACATTTTGTCACCCAAGGGCCAAATCCAAATGAAAAACATCCCCCTACAAGAATATGTGATAACACAATCGATGATAAAAGGAATCCCTTCTGGTTGACCATAACCTTGCTTCCATATTGGCTTAAGCTAAACAGGGGATCACTAGTTTTCAAAATATATCCTTCTATGAGGTCTTAAGGGAAAACAATATTCAGGCATATTCTCTAAATCCATTGATTTAAAATGGGGGAGCTTAGGCATAATGGTTCATTAATCTCCCAATTCATACTTTAATCTTCATTCATTCAATCAATGGTAAGTACCAACAATTTAATAATCCACATGTCAATCACACGCTAGCCCTATTATCATACAAAGGTAATAAATACAATGAGACTTGAGCTTCCCTCTCACATGCTCAAACTCTTGGTGAATTGGGAATTTCAAGTCTTGACCAGTTTAAAACACAAGTGAGGTGGGACTATGTAAAATCATAGTGCATGGTGTCAAAGGGCCCGTGGGAAGCCTCCTCTCTTGGTTAGTTGTCACTTGAAAAATTTAGTTGTGGTTTTCAAGTTGGTTTCTCTCACGAATCTAATGAATTTAAGGTATGAAGGAGATTTTATAGGGATTCTTGTTTTAAGTGCTTCTAGATTAGTGGAGAGTCAATTCTTGCAATCACTATGTGCATAGGATTTTTGTTTTTCATGTTTGGTTCACCTCAAACTGATTAAAAAGGTATTTTTAATTCAAATGGACTGTGTCTTTGAATATGTTGTCACTCTTTCCATAATTCCTAATTTCTTCTCTCATAATTTAAAAGTTTCTTTCTGACTTGGTTGTTGTCTTTTCTAGTCGGGTTTCCCTTAGCATTCTAAAGGAAGTATTGGAATTTGTTATGTGGGTTTATTGTCTTGTTAGGTTCTAGTCACTCTCTGTAGATTGGTTCTCTATATTTGGATTAGCATTCATGGATTTCAAAGAATTGCAAGAAATTAGGAGAGTTCTTTGATCCCGCGAAGAAATGATTCAAAGCGATACAACCTTTATATTTTTTGTTACTACTAAAGTACATGACAGTGAACAATAGTCCATCTCTCAAATTATTTCTATCATGAGTACATTAGTTCAATCAAAACATCAAATTTCCACCCTTGAAGTCAAATGCAGCATGTAAAGAAATTTGGTATTTGACCTACGCAAGTATGCTCAATCTGGGGCATTCAATCTGTGATTGTCTATGAATTCAAGTCATGGGGAATCAAAGGAACAAGACATAGTGCATAAACTCATTGAGGACATGGATATCGAGAATCGAGAATCAGTCCCAACCAACATGGACCTAGAAGAGGCCATCAGTCACCATATTTTTTGTTAATTAATTTTTTTTTTAATTTATTAGCATATTATGCACTTTATGTAGAATTTATAGTACCACCAAGTACTGGCAATGTTTTCCAGTTGACATATGTAAGTTTTGTATTTTGTTCTAGAATTGTTTGTCCTATTTGAATTTTGAGCACAAACAATATGTTGTAACGGTGTTGACCATCTTAGCTACATGTTTTTGATGATACAAATTATCTGGTTTTGGTTAAAAAAACAAACATATTGTTCCACCTAGTGACCCCCTAAGAGAATGTAGATGATTTGGTGTTTATCAACATTAGAAGATCTCATTTACACACCATCCCTGCAAGGACTCCAGTTATGTTGTGTTGGGAAGCTATTGAATTAGTGATAAAGCATATAGACATTGATAATAAAAATGTGTTAAACGATAAAGGAGATGTATAGCCTCTTATTAGGCATTAGAACTGGAAAAATATTATAGAATCCACCAACCTTAAAAGTATATGATTACTGATTTTGTTATTAAAGTTCAGTAGGACAATGACAACAAGAAGATTTTGAACAATTGGTGGGTGGAAGACAAAATATCTTTTGGGAAAATAGATGGCATATATACCATGATCAATTTAAGGGATCTTTATATCTATGATGTGGCCCTTGTTAAGGTTTAAGCTATTATTAGGTGCATATATAGGATCATTAAGAAATACACAATCACAAGAGACACATCATTTATCCTGGGAAACCCTCATGGGGGAGAAAACCCAACAAAAACTTCCTTAATATAGATATCCAATACAATGCCAAGAGATAA
>JZKD02S2279634.1:199502-235655 GCA_000966675.3 Picea glauca
AATACATAAAACAATCATCCTCATGCTTATGATGAGATGGATTAGAAGCTAAATTAGAACCTTCTTTTTCAATAAGTGGAATATAATCCTTTTCAAAATCATCAACATTTAAAGCTTCAAGAGGACATATGCTATTATTAACCCTCTTCTCAAGATTCAAATCAATTGTTTTTTGTTCATATTCACTATCATGTTCTTTACCATCCAACTCCTCATTTCGAATCTGTTTACATGCTTGAATATTGTGTTGAATCTCATGAGCATCATTAAACATTTGTTGTAAGGACTTAGATCTTCTTTTCATCAGAAGGAAAGACAAATATAGAAGAAAGGTTGTTGCATAATGGAGCATGGCAATAGCTTCAGTGGGTTGAATTTCATTAGGCAATTTATAATAAAGACTAGCAAACCTCCTATTGAAATTTGAGATGGTTTCATCTTTCATTCTTCTCATTGCATAAAACTCTGAAAGGAGTATATCCCATGACTTTATCTCACCCCAAAATCTACGGAAATCTTCCCTCAATTCATCCCATGAGCTAATCGACTAAGGCTGCAAATGTTTGAACCATGCTTTGGCATCTCCTTGTAAGGATTGAGAAAAGGCCCTCATAGACACATCATCATGTTCAATCTCAAAAAGTTCTATAAAATGATCAAAGACCTGAATATGTTTTTCAGATGACTTTCCATCATGCTCTCCATCGAACCAGGGAATTTACTTATAATGTTTCAGAGGAAAGTCATGAAGGATGGAAGGAAATTTAAGAGGAATGTATATTTCTTGAATCTTGGAAGGTGTAGGATTAAGAACAGAAGGTACAATCTCAGCTTTGGTTTCATTAAGCTCACAAGAATGATCATGAACATCATATGGCTTAGAGGAAGGAGCTTGGTGAATATTAGTTATACAAGAAGGAGGTATACCTACAGTTTTCCATGGAGGATATACAAGGGTAGATCTTTGGGATTCATTTGAATGAAATAAGTGAAGAAATATTCTTTTGAAAAACTCAGGAAAGAACAAGAAGATATTGATAAAACAGAAAAGTACTTCTTGGACTAAACTTAAGCTCGAGTACCTGATTTTTCCATACTACCCTTCCATATCTCTGTCAACAAGTCTCATTCTCTAGTGGAGTCTTTGAATCACATTTGAAGCTTGATTGGAGTCGCCATGAAAATTTTAGCTCTGGATTCTTCTGCCAGTGGAATCACCTTCAACTGATTTTCTGATGTGTGGAGTTTCCAGATCATAAATACAGCCAATATATGCCTAAGTGCCTGCTTCTCTTAGACCTCAAAACTCAACCATGTCGTTCTTTCCCAGGGAAAATTTTCAATTTCGTCCCCAGCAACGGCGCCAAAATGTTAGCACTCAGTAATTTCTTTGGGTTGTATCAAAGAAAGCCCTGAGGTAATTTTTTCAACCACATTTAGATTGTATTATGACCTATACAACTAGAGAGGGCTCTCTCATATGTCTAATGACTGGTAATAACTCAAATATTTCATCAATAAATGCACAGAGATCATATTCTACAATAGGACAAGTTTATTTTTGTTTTAAAAGGGATGGTAGGACAAGCAAGAGAGAAAGTAACATTGGGCAATGGAGTCAATTTAAGAAAATGATAGAAACAAATGACTTAGTGACTGAACTTGAGAGGATAAAAGCTAGGCAAGCAAAAATATTTCAGTTTAAAATCGGTATGTATGGCGAGAGAAAAACACAAGAAGCAACTTCAAATTCATCCGCAGCGGTGCTCCGAGTTGCTTCTTGTGTTTTTCTCTCACCATACATAACAAATTTAAACTGAAAGATTGTTGCTTGCTTAGCCTTTATCCTCTCAAGTTCAGTCACTAAGTCATTTGTTTCTATCATTTTCTTAAATTGACTCCATTTCCCAATGATACTTTCTCTCTTGCTTGTCCTACCATCCCTTTTGAAATAAAAATAAACTTGTCCTATTGCAGAATCTGACCTCTGTGCATTTATTGATGAAATATTTGAGCTATTACCAGTCATTATACATATGAGAGAGCCCTCTCTGGTTGTATAGGTCAAAATACAATCTAAAGTTGGTTGAAATAGTTACCTTGGGGCTTTCTTTGATACAACACAAAGAAATTACCGAGTGCTAACAGGGGAAATTAGAGAAAGGAAACCCCAGTTGGTGGTTTCCCTATAAATATCATCTCCCTAAACTGCAAAGGTGTGGCATAACCTCATAAAAAAGTTTCCCTTAGAAATTTGATGTCGCTACATCAACCAAAAGCTCTTTTTCTACAAGAAAATTTGGGGGATTGTGAAGTTGTTACAAGGAGTCTGGAGTCCCTCTTCCCCAATTGGGGATTTACAGGGATTGATGCTAATGGAATATCAAGTGGAGTAGCCATAGGATGGAATAAAGAGAAAATTAAAATTAAAATCTCTTAAGGATGGGACTCATGTTTAGGAGCTGAAGTGGTACATGTGGAATTGGGATGCATCTTTAATTTATGAAATATTTATGGTCCTTACTAGGACAGGGTCCTCTTCTAGGAGACTCTTGCTAAAATATCTTTGTTCAAAAAAGACAATCTAATTCTGGGGGGAGATCTAAATTTCTCTCTTGGGGCAGCAAAATTTTGGGGACCAAGAGCCAAAATTGATCCCTTAACCATTTTTTTCAACACCTCTTTTCAGAAGCTGACATTTAGGATTTAGCCTCGGTCAAGCTTAATGCAACTTGGAGAAACAAAAGAACATGGGAAGATCGAATTTCAAAAAGACTAGACAGGTGTTTGGTAGCAGATGCCATTTTATCCCAACAATTTCATTTTCAACAGTGAATATGGATTTGGGGAGACTCTGATCACTCCCTGATTTTTCTTGAAATCTCAGTTAGTTCAGTTAAACCCCCTAGTACTTTTAAATATAATGCAAGCTAGGCATCGTTGGAAAGATTTCAAACCCTAGTTAAATACTATTTGTTTCAATGGCAGGGGGAAGGAGAAATAGATGTGGGGGTTCATTTTGCAATTAACCTAAAAAGAATTAAACAAGAGGTCATCAAATGGGAAAAAGAAAAGAAGGACGGAGATGAAAGGGACTTCAAAGAAATTGAGGAAGCCCTCCAAGATTTCCATGACTCAGAAGGGGAAGGATTTTCATCTCATGAATCAAAACCAACATATCAGGAACCTGAGAAGAATGAAAGGAAAATACTCAGGGATCAAGAGGAACTCTAGAGACAAAAAAGCAGAGCAACATGATTAAATAGTGGGGATGAAAACACAAAGTTTTTTCAAGCGTTTTCAAATTGCCAAAAGGTCAGAAACACCATATGGAGTCTTCAATAGCCATTGGGGCATGATGTCTCCTATTTTCAAGATCTATCCCAATTGGGGAAGTCACATTTCCAAAACTCGTTCAAGGAGTCAAGTAGAACAAATCTAGAGAAGATAATGAAAATTTCTCTATACTTCCCTAGATTTGTGGGAGAGGAAGATAACCTAAAACTGACGGAAGAAGTAATTGAAGATGAGTTAAAAGTAGTTCCCTCTAGTCTCCAGAAAGGAAAAATCCCAAGCCCGGATGTTTGGACTGTGGAGTTCTATTTGGAATTTTTTGACATCATTAGGAAATATTTTCTTGTTTTGGTTGAAGAGGTTCACAAAAATGGGCATATCCATGATCCTTTAAATGCCACCTTCATTTCCCTTATTCTAAAGGTCAACAATCCTAAACATATTGATTATTTCAAGCCAATCCCTCTATGCAATTGTATATACAAAATAGTGGCAAAGGTTATTGCACACAGAATCAAAAATGTATTATATATCTTAGTCTCCAAAGAGCAATTTGAGTTCTTGGAAGGACGTCAAATTCATGAAGCCATAGGAGTGGATCAAGAAGGCTTGCACTACATCAATATAAAGAGGCTGAAAGGGGCGGTTCTAATATCAAAAAATTTTGACATAGTCAATTGGCTCTACATTTGAATGCTATTAACTCATCTGGGTTTTGATAAAGGGCTCATTAGATGGGTGATGAGTTGCATTTCATCTGCATATTTTGCAGTATTAATTAATGGATCAGTTTCCCCTTTCTTTCGGGCAAAGAGAGGTTTGAGGTAGGGATGCCCTTTATCCCCCCTCCTTTTCCTACTAGTGGTTGAATGGTTATGCAGGGCTATTGCCATGGAAAAATCAAACAGAAACTTTGAAGATATTGATATCTCCTCTTCTCTAAGAATTAATCACCTTCTTTTTGTAGATGATGTAATTGAATTTTTCAATGGATCAAGAAGGCCAAAAGTGGTGCTTTATGATATTTTAACTATGTTCAGTAAAGCCACATTAATGATTATAAATGAAAGAAAGTATATGATCATCTACCAACATCTGGAAGATGTAGAGCTAGAGGCTTACAAAGATTTTTTCCCCTTTACTACAAAAGGGATTGATGAAGGAATAAAATATTTAGGTTTTCACCTAAAACCTAATTGCTATAGAAAAGTGGATTGGATGTGGTTTATAGGAAAATTTGAAAAAGGCTTCATGATTGGAGCCTTAAATGGTTATCGAGGGTAGGAAGGTTATTCCTTGTCAAATTGGTCTTGGAAGCAATTTCAATCTTATGGTTGTGTCTAGCATGGATTCCCAAAGGAATACTGGAAAAAATCAAGAGAATTTGCTCAAAACTTATTTGGGAGGGAAATCAAGACAAATCAGTGGGTTAAATGGTCCATGATTTCCATTCCTAAAGGATTAGCAGGTTGGGGACTGAAGAATTGATATGGTTTGCAGAACCATTTGGAACATATTCCCCAAAGGGAGGATACATTCATTTAAATCTGGATATCCTCCAAAGGGAGCCATCCTGGTGGTGGAAAGGAGTGTGGAAGCTTAATTGTCCCCCAAAATTAAAATTGTTCATGCGGTGCCTCCTAGCGAAAAGAGTCCCAACTTGGGACCTCCTGCAGAAAATAAAATTTGAAGGCCCTGGTAGATGCCCTCCATGTAAGGCGGTAGAAGAGACTCAGGAACACCTCTTCCTGCTTTGTCCTTTCTTTAAAGTGATATGGCAAGACATCTCTCAAAAAAAAGGAAGGGTCATTTCATGGGAAGGTGTTCAAACAAGGGAAGCCTGGAGGTCGTGGTGCACAAACCCAGAATAAAAAAATTTGAAAGGTCTACCTTCGATAGTATGTTGGGGAATTTGGTTAGGAAGAAACTCAAAAATTTTAAGGAATCAATATATCCTAGGTGAATCAATATCAGCCCAAGCCTTAGCTATCTTGGATCACTATCCTCAGGAAAAGGAAATTTTGAAAACAAGAGAAGTGAGAGTAGAAAGAGTGGATAGCCACAGGCCATGGGCCTTTTTCGATGGAGCATCCTAGAATAGGAACCGGATTTGTGGGGGGGGGTGTGATTTTACACATTTCCAACAATGTGAGGTTTGATCAAAATGGGTTTTGGTTCAAGATCCAACAATTATGCAGAACCGATGGCCTTGAAACTACTTTTACTCTTCGCCAAAGAAAAATAAGTCACTTCTCTTCAAATATTTGGGGATTCCCAATTAGCATTCATATGGGTACAAAATCATGCCAGATGTCAAAATATTATTTTGAGACCCAATATCGAGGAGGTGAAAATCATTTTGAACACTTTTGATGATTTTGAAATTCATCATGTGTACAGGGAAAGGAATGAAGAGGTGGATCAACACTCCAAAGAAGGACTCAGATTGGATCCTGGGCAGTGGATGATTAGAGAAGAAGATAATGGAACCTTTTATGAGTTCTACCATCGGCCTTTTATGGATCCCCCTCTCCACTAGGACTCTCGGATTTTTTTTGTGGGGTTTTTTTGCAAAGACTACACTTTTTCATGCTCCTTGATAGGAGACTTTTTGGACAAGTTATATTCCATGTCTCTGATACAAGGACCTATGTGGATCATGCTTTTATGCTATGCAAAAAATGGAATATGGCCATGGGCCTAATTTTGTAAAACTTATGGCAAGCCTGTTTTAATTCTTCGCAAGTTGGTACAGTACCTAGTGCAAATGGATGACATAGAGGTAGACTTCATCGAGGATGAAAACGGTAGGGGGGACATATTCCTCATGGATGAGGATTTCATCCATATTCAAAATTTAAAGTGGGTAGTTGATCTAGAGGAGTTGGAGCCATTGGATATGATTGTGATTCGGGAGGATCCGGGAATGCTCACAAAGATCCATAAATATCTAAAACATCCACAGACATCCAGAATGGTTCAGAAATTCTCAAAATTCAAATTCTTCAAATCATCCCAAAAACACCATCATTACATAGATCTCGGTGATAGCTTTCCAATGGTGAAAAATTCACCTCAAACAAAGTTTGTATGCAAAATTTATGAGTGGTCAAAGTTTAGGTCAAAAAAGTCAAAGTCAAAGGGGTAAAAGGGTTAAACATGTCACCACTGCAAGGGTGACTGGCATAACCATACATGTTATGCGGCCACACCCCCAAGCTTCCACCTAGACTGATTGTACAGTGACTGGGTAGTTGAGTTGGTATCCGGTGGATGAATTGTTGAATGACATGTGGCATTGGAGAGCCAATGAGAGGTTGCCACATGGCATCCTCCCATTGGAAAATATTGATTAATATGTGTAAAATTTATAAAGTCAAAAGAGGTTGAACCCACGACCTCCATAACCCTTAACATAGGCCCCACTACCAACATGCCACACAATAGTTCTTAACATATAAGAGACAAACAATATATATATATTTATGTAAAGGTTCATTTGGGTGGTTAAAGGACCCTCAACCTTTATCCCTTATTATGTTTCCATACCATGTAACCATTCAATTGGGACACGGGGCTATCACTGAAATTCCCGTGGGAGATACACTTGTATATGTTGTTTGTAAAATATAGTTATATGTGTCATAACAATATAACATAACCCAAAAATCGCATAGAGGGATTTAAACTATGTATTATATATAGTAAATGCGCCAAAAAGAGAGCCACTGAATATATGGCGGTTGGTGGGGATGGAACCCCCAACCCGCCAACTATAGAAAAGACTTAAACAACCTCACTAACCAACTATCCATCATTCTGGGTTAGTTATGACTATGTAACACAATATAATTAAAGGTTTCCCATGAGTTTAGAAGGTGTTTAAGGGAGTCAAGCCCTATTTAATGGCATGTGGACCAAGGAGAGGACACATAATTAATGCAAAGTGGTCTCATGATTTGTGCCCAAGGGTACAAAAGTTTTGAGGTTACACCGTAAAGTTTGTTGAGGGGTACCTTGATGGATTTCAAATATTTTATATCAATTTTGCATGATTTTTTCACCAGGAATCAAATGATGCACTTTGTTTCTGCATTTGAGGAACATGTAAAAAGGTCATTGTAAAACATAAGCATTTGAGCATTAATATAAAAATTCTCTATTGGAAGTGGACCCGGAGAGGTAGCCCAAATTGGGTGAACTCCACTTTTTACAACTTGTGTATGTGATTATATTATTGTTGTTCATTTCAAGTTCAATTATTTTCAAGTTATTTATCATTAAATTGGATTTGGTTAGATAAGTTCTTCACATGTAATTTGCAAAATATTCAAGTGATCATTTTATTTCGAAGATCAAATAGATGTTTATGTGTATTTAAAATTATCAGCATCTAAGGATTTTTTGGATCAAATTGGGACCCTCTATCCAAGGGAGGGAATCCCTAGGTAATGTTAGATTTCAAAATGAGTGGATGGGAGGGATCCAGTAGCTATTTCATCTAGTGATATTCCCATTTCAAATCTCAAGTCATTATCCAATTCTCCTAAATCCTTCTCCCATTCGCCACCCTTGTATGCAGCTCAAGCATCTTTGGAGAATAATCTTTGCAGCAGTATCTCTCTCAGAGGGTATGAGGATGCGTGTGATCCAACGGAAGAAGCAACAACTAATCTTAAGAAGTAGATGTGTTGGAAAGTTAAGAAAGAGAGACACATGATGGTGGTGGGAGAAGATGTAGACATTGGTGACATATTTAATCTCCTTGGGAAAGCAGTTGTTGGTCGTTTCTGTGGGAAAAAAAATTCTCCAACTTCTTTATGGTCTTGGGTGGACGAGCACTGGTCCAGTTTGCTAGGTTATCGCCCTGAATTCCATACCTTAGCATGAGGATGGATATGCTTCAAGTTAAAAAAAAAAAAAAAAGGAGGCTATAACAGAGAATTTTAACAAGGTTTGGGGATGGGGCCCCTCGGACCTAGTTTTAAAAGAGTGGGTGATAGTGTTTGACTCTACCCAAGACTCGCTAGCTCCAATGAAAGTTTGGGATATAGTACCTAACTTGTCGATGGTATTTTGGGAAGAAGCGGTCATGGTTTCAATTGGAAATAAAATTGGAAAGTTTGTCAGTTGTGAGCATGAATATCAATAAAAAACCAACAGAAGATGGGCTTGGCTTCAAATTGAATTGGATAGGGACGACCTCCTTGATGAAATTGAGTTGGTGTGGGGAGATTTTACCTAGAAACAAAGGATCGACTACTGGTGGGTTCTCTTTACATTCTTTGGTTGTCACAAAGTAGGGCATCGGCAATTGCAGTGCAGAAGACCCCCTGTCTTCATTTCCCCCTTTCCATAGAACATGGAAGTGAAAGGAACAACTAGTGGACTCTGTCAACAAAATTTCGAAGTCCTCCATCTGGAATTGTGACAACGGTGACAATTTGTTGGTTAAATCCTCCTCTCCAACACCTCATCGGTATTTGAATTTGGGTAAGCCTCTTTCTTCTAATATTTTTGTTTATGTTCCAAAGTCTCATGTTTTACATGTGGTTGGGGAGACAACCGTACATTTTTCTCTAGTAAAAAAGGAAGTTTCCCCTCCCAATTATGATTCTAAGGTTGATGGGTGTACTTTTCTCTCCAACGTACAGTCAGTCCAATCTCATCCCTCTCTTTGTTGTAATCCCCATTTGTCAAATGTGTGCCCATCATCCTCTTCCTCCCCCTCTAAGGCCTCAATTTCCTCTATGGAATCCAAGTATTCCTATAAAATAGATTACATGTTATGGTCAAGGGTTAAAAAAGGTAATGAGGAGTTACGTTTAGGTGGTCTAGCTATGGAGAGGAGTGTTATGGGTCATGTCGGTCAAAAGTATTTGATTTCCTTAGCTCAGTTACAGATAATGAGGAAATAAGGAGTGGTAAACAACCAACCATAACCCGAGCCTATGAGCAAGGAAATCCCAAGGTAAGGGTCATAAATGATTATTTGTCTTTCAATGTGCACGGGGTTGGGGGAAGCTCCAAAATCAATGCCCTCAAAAGGATTATCCATGTTAATAGGCCTAACTTCATTTTGATCCAAGAAACAATATGTAGTGGGGAGAAAGATTTAGAGTCTTTCAAACATTGCTTAAAATATTGGTCCTTTTTCATTGTTGATTCGGTGGGGCTCTCTAGAAGGTTTCTCTCCACATGGAATCCTATGTTCAAATCCCTCTCCTCCTCCCAGATACCCTCTAGAATTCTTATCGATGTGATGGATAAAATTTTAAAATGCCCCATTGAAATAATCATATTTATAGTTTGTATGCAACATCGTTCAATTTTGAAATGGTGTGAGCAGCTCTAGTGTTATAAACACTTAGAATATCATCTTAGTTGGGGACCTAAATTTATATTGTCTTTAAAGGAGGTTTTGGGTGCTCACCCTCGCCAAGACCCACACAAATCCTTTTTTTCACATTGGATCGAGAAATATCACGTGATTGGTTTGGCTCCTCAAAACTTCTCACAAACTTGGCATAATGGAAGAAAACGATCTAAAATGGTGGCTAAATGTCTAGATAGATTTCTAATTTTCGAGGATATGATCGATCAACCCTCATTCTTCAAATTGAGGGTTTTAGTAGGGAGCATATTTTATTATATGCCAATAATGTTGGAACTTGCTAAAGAAGGTCCCAAGCCTCCTTCGCCCTTTAAATTTAATCATACCTAGCTCAAGGAAAAGGATTACAAAAGCTTAGTTTACTCAATCTGGAGGCCTTTAGTGGAAGATGATGAAAGTAACCTTATGCATCAGTTCAAAAAAAAATTAGCCAGGGTCAAAAAAGGTTTTTTCCGTTGGGTCGAAAGTTTTAATGCGAAATCTACAACTCTTTTGTCGAAAGTCAAAACTCAAATAGGGGAATTGTTGATCGAAAGAAAGGTTGAAACTCTTTCTGATGAGGAGGAAGAATCCCTTTGTGATCTGATAAAAAAATTATTTATTGGATTATGAGGAAGCTCGATGTCATCTTAAAAACAGGGAAATATGGTTAAAAGAAGGTGACAATAACTCAAAAAAAATTCATAAATTTGCAAGCCACTAGAAAATCTCAAATTCCATTTGGGAAATCAAGGATCTAAATGGTTGTTTGGTTTCCTAATTTGAAGATATTGCTTATGCGGGTAAGGTTTTCTTCACCAACCTTTTTAGGGAGCTCCTTGGGTGTCCTATCATGGAAATCTTGAAGGTCTTTGATCTTTTTCCAAAGTCTATCACAGAGGAAATGAACTTATCACTTCAAGAAGATATCTTTGAAAAAGAGATTATGACTATGTTGTCATCTTTTCAGAAAAGCAAGAGCCCTGGTCTTGGTGAGATGACAATTGAATTGTACCTTGGTTTCTTCGATCTACTCAAATCCAACCTTTTAAAAGTGGCTCTAGAATCTCAAAGATTTGGTAAAATCTTGATATCTTTCAATTCAATGTTTTAAAACTTAATTCCAAAAAAAAAATCTTTTGAATCCTTTGAGGAATTTCATCCCATCTCTTGTTGCAATTTAATCTATAAGGTCATAACCAAAATAATTTTCAAGCATTTAAAATCAATTCTTAGTGATTTTATATCTCAAGAATAGTATGGATTCCTTAACAAGAGACAAATTCATGACGTGATATCCATCACCTAGGAAGCCTTGCATTCCATTGGGACTAACAAGCTTTCAGCCATAGTCATGTAATTAGACCTCTCCAAAGCCTATGATAAGGTTAGATGGATCTTTTTCAGACTTGCTTTGATCCAAATGGGTATGAATCTAAATACAGTCAACTATATCAGGGGTTGTATTGAGTCCTCTTCTTTTGAAGTTTTAATCAACAGATCACCATTTGCATCAATTTGTTCTTCTAGGGAGATCCTCTAGGGATTCCCTTTGTCCCTATTTGATATTGGTGGACATTGATGGCCTCCCACCTATTCCACTGGCTCAAAATATAGTTTCCATCTTGGCAGATTTTCTACCGTTTTTTGGGTCCCAAACTTTCGGGGTTGTTTTGAGGCCCAAAACGACGTTTTTTTTTACTCAAAAGCACCTAACTTGTAGCAAAAGGAAATGATAGGCTAAATGAAATGTTTACTCCTTGGATAGACCTTTCTAATGAGGTACCAAGCTCCCTAAATGGAGATCGTATGCAAAATTTTCACCCCCGAGAAGTTGACGTATCAAGTACCCCCATCGGGTCCCACAAACCTTTTAGTGTTTCATCTCCCAGGCTTGGGGTTTTGAATGTTTAGGCTTTTCTTATTTTTGATTTATGTTAAAAAGGCCATTGGAGCCTCATTGTAATCATGTTCTTGTGAATGTGCATAGCCATCACATCTCTTCTCAAAGATAATTTACCACCATTATAGTGAGTTCACTTCACTTTGTGTTTTCTTTTACATTCTTTGCATATTTCATTCTTTAATAGATATTGAGCATTATTGTATCTTTGTGTTTCTGTCTTATTTATGTGTTTCATTTCATTCCCTCGTAAATATGGATCAGTGGTATCAAAGTGGTCTGCTATTTTTTATGTTTCTCTGTGCATGTCCCCAATGAGGTCAGGGTATAAGGTATTGGGACTCGAACCAATTGATCCCTTGAAAGATTGTCCTCGCCGACCCCTATAGTCTCCTATGGCAGAGGAAAAGAGAGATAAGGGAGCAGGAGATCCTATTAACTTGTTGCTCATGGAAGTCCTCGCACAATAGAGGAACGATATGATGAATCATTTTTCCCAAATCCTTCAGCAGTTGTTAGCAACAACATATGCATCTTTGTCAAGCAACCACTTTGGAGTCACCACCCCCTTCAAGGTACAATTTAATTTTGATATTTCCATATACGAAGGTCAGATAGATACAGATTCTTTGGATAAGTGGTTAAATCTATTATAAGGTTATTTCTCTACCCATAATTTATCGAATAGGTAAAAGATCACCTTTGCACTCCTTAAGGCGGTCCCCATGTCAAACATTGGTGGGAGACTTACTGTGAGCAGAACTCCACAGAGAAGTTTGGAATATTTGGGGTTGATCCCACTTGGGACTCTTTTATTGATGTCTTCAAGGAAAAATATTTCGATGTTAGAAAGTAAGACGACAAATACACGAGATGGGCCACACTACATCAAGAGAGGGACCAAACAGTGTCAGAGTTCACAAATACCTTCCATACCTTGTGCACCAAGTTGGGTATCAAAGACTCCGAGAACCATATTGTTCTAAAATACCATTTGGATCTACATAGGTACATCCAAACATAAACAGAGTTTCTGGACATCTCGTCACTAGGAGTTGTGTATTGATATGTTGTCAAAATCGAGAAAAAAATTAAACATAGGAATAAGTGGGAGTTTGGATCTGCAAATGCATCATAGAAAAAGTAGGGAAAAGGTGGCCCCAACACACCAAATAAAGTAAAAATCAAGGATGGACAACCTTTGTACAACCATACTAAGCCACAAATAAAGAAAGGTAATGGGAAGACGAATAAAGACACTAGGAAATTGTGTGAATTCTATAAAATCCCCTAGAAAAATACTTATGCATGTCGCTCGAAGCAATCATTAGTGGCCGCGTTGAAAGCCTCGAAGTCAGGTCCAGGCCATGACTTTGATTTAGAGATAGAAAAGGGGAAGTGGATCATTGATGCAGAACCCAGTGCCACAGTCGTTACCACCAATATCCTTTCAAACAAACCAAAAGAATCAGAGGAAGGTGAGTGCCTTTTTTACTCGTTGATGTGGATGAAGGGTGCTCTGCTACATTTCATTATTGATAGCAGAAGACAAAATAAAATCATCTCAGGAAAGGTTATCAAATGGTTGGAGTTGCCAACAACACCACATCTGCAACCATGCAACATCAAGTGGCTCAACAAAGGACGAGATCTGCATATTAGCCAATACTGTTGCTTTCCTTATGGCATTGAGCCCTTCAAGGATGAGATATTGTGTAATGTTTCCCCACTTGAAGTTTATGATTTTATTTTAGGTCAGCCATATATGTGGAAACATCATGCTATATATGAGTGTAGACCTCGTAGTATCATTGTTGTTGTGGGTAGACAATTGTACAAGATACCAAAGGTATCTCTACCTACCACAATTTCTTTGGTATCAACTAAGAAGTGTAGGAAGGTCATCTCCCAGACTGGGAAATTTGTCCTCTTCATGATTCATTCTCAAAGTGAGAAGAAGGTCATGGCCACATCCATGTCCTCTACACAAGGCTCATCTACATAGCAGAAGCAAGTGGACAAAGTTGTGGAAGAATATTGGGACATCTTCACCTCACCTACTAAGATACTTATGCATTGTCAGATCAAGCATTCAATTGATTTGACCCCTAGAACACCTTTTTCTAATGGGCTAGTGTATCAATGCTCTCTCCTAGAAAATGAGGAAATCAAGCGTTGGATTCAAGAGTTGCTCCAAAAAGGGCACATTCAACCAAGCTTCACATCCTGCGGAAGCCCAATCGTGCTCATGTAGAAGAAATACAAGACCTGGAAACTTGGTATTGATTACATAGCTTTGAACAAAATCACAGTCAAGAAATGGTACCCAATTCCCCCAATTGACAACCTTGTCGACCAGCTCAAGGGGGCCAAGTACTTTAGCAAGATTCATCTGAAGTCTAGCTACCACCAAGTCCCCATAGAATAGACTGATGTATGGATGATTGCTTTCAAGTCTAAAGAAGGTCTTTTCAAGTGGTTGGTCATGCCCTTTGGCTTGATGAATTCCCCAACAACTTTGATGAGGTTGATGGATGACATCTTGTGGCCCTTCACCAATTCCTTTGTGGTTGTATCTCTAGATGACATCCTTGTCTTCAACAAGAGTTGGACAGAACACTTGCAGCACATTCATCAGGTCATCCACACTCTATGGTAGCACAAGCTATATGCTAACTTAGAGAAATGCTCCTTCAACATTAACATGGTCCAATAACTCGGATACATTGTAGATGAGAATTGGGTGCATGTTGATCTAGCCAAGATCCAAGTCATTCATCACAGGCCAGCCCCAAAAAAACTCACCGAGCTTTGGAGCTTTTAACTCCTTTCCAACTTCTATCACAGATTTGTATTGGGGTTCTCCCATATCACATGGGATCTCATCCAAGTGACCAAGGGTGGTTGCAACGCAAAATTTGTGTGGGGCAAGTCCTAGCAAAAATCCTTTGATGATATAAAACATCACTTATGCTCATCCCTGGTGCTCACCTTACCTGATCTGCAACAACCATTTGAGATTGAGACATATGCTTTCAATTATGTTGTTGGTATCATTCTTACTCAGCATAGTCATCCAGTGGCCTATCATAGTGAGACACTCTCATATGTCGTCAATAAGTATCACAACTATGCCAAAAAATGTATTCCATCATACAAGCTTGTCGCTAATGGAAGCATTACATTCTAGGGAAGGAGACAAACATCCATACAAATCACAAGCCTCTATAGTTCATGCATACATAAGGAAAATAACATAATGGTCTCCATCAAAATTGGTCCACATACTTGCATAATTTTCACCTCAATATTAAGTATAATAAAGGGAGCATCAATCACGTTGCTAACTACCTCAGTCAACCTCCAGTTGTAGTACTAACCACAATGCTTGAATCTTGCGGGCATGAGACCTCTAGGTGGTCCCAACTCTATGGTAATGATCCTAACTTCGCTACAACCTACCATATGTTGGTAACATGCATGGTTGTTGTCGATTTCCATATTCATTATGGATTGATATGACATCTGAGTGATCTTTGTGTCCCTTCAAGCGAGCATGCAAAGTTGATTTGGGAAGCCCACTACAATGGGGTGGCAGGACACTTTGGCATGGAGAAGATAGTGGCAGTACTATAGAAGTATTTCTATTGGTCAAAGCTTCAATGAGATGTTAGTAAATATATCAGATCTTGCATTGCTTACTCCATTTCCAAGCCATCCATTAAAAACAAGGATTGTACACACCTTTACCTACTCCCAACAGGCCCTAGGAATCCATATCGATGGACTACATGTAATGTCTCCCCTCCACCAAGCATGGAAATGACTGTGTATTCATGGTTGTTGATTGATTATCTAAGATGGCCATTATGACCACCTGCAAGAAGAATATCATAGCCAAGGCCACTACCAAGCTCTTCTTTGAGCATGTATGGGTACACTACAAACTACCACATACCATCATATTAGATCAGGACAGTAGATTCTTGAGCACATTCAGGTCAAGCCTCTAGTCTTTGTTGGAAACCAAGCTCACCAAATCCATTGCTTTCCACCCTCAGACTGATGGACAGATAGAGGACGTCCATAGGATGATTGTGCATATCTTTGCATGTACAACTCCAAGCATCCATGCACATGGGATGAGAACCTTCCTTATGTCTAGCACAACTACAATAGATCCCTCCATAGCTTGATTGGCCACAACCCTTTTCAGGTGGGCTTGGGCTTCCAACCATTGGGCCCCATTGATGTGGCATTGCCCCTTGCATACACACATGTATAATCTTCCCATTCTCAATCTGAGGTCGACAAAGCTACCAAATTCATTGAACATATTTAGCACATATGTCAACATTTCCATGACATTTTGCAGAAATCCAACACTAAGTACAAGTATCACCATGAAAAACACAGAGTTCCCCATAAGTTTCAGGTGGGAGACAGGGTTTGGCTACATTTGTAGAAAAATCACCTTACAGGACCCCATCGGAAGTTTTGTCCACTTCACTATGGAACTTACACCATCACCAAGGTTATGGACGACAATGCTTTTGAGTTAAGTATTCCCCCCTTCCTTGGCTTGCATCCAATATTCAATGTGGACCTCCTTCAGCCATATTTTCAACCACTGCTAGACACATCAGAAGTGGCAGAGAAACTGACACCTATAGAGCTCAACCCTGACTGCATGGAATAAGAATCCATTGATGATGAAAACTATATAGGAAGAAGCACATGGAATTCATTTGGCATCATGGAGGTAGAGGGGGATCAAGTAGAGGGAAGAGGAAGATGATTCCCTTGTTTGGTCGAGGAATGAAAAATCTAGAAACTGCATAGTCAAGTTAGGTTATTTATCTTAGGAAGAGGCTACATTCAAGGGGGAAAGAAAGTGGTGGTGGTATTTTGTGTGGAGGACCCGTGCACCTTTAAAAGTGAAGATTTTGTAATGTCTAGCTATTAAAAACAAAATGTTAATGTGAAACAATGGGACAAAAAGATGGTGGATAGGTCCAAACAAAGGTGCTTTGTGTAAGGTTGATTTGGAAATAATGCAACATCTTTTTATTTCCTACCAATATGCCCAATAGGTGATGAAAAAGGTCTCAAAGCTCGTTAAACTACATAGGTCATCTCTATCCGGTAATCTTCTCGATTGGATAAAATTCTAGAAAGAGGATCCAGACACAAAATATTTTCTCTCCATCCCTTTTTTATTGATATATTTCTTGTGGTGGGCATGCAATGTATGCATCTTTCAAGACGTGTTTATTCCATCAATAACTATTGTTTCTCTAGTTGTCAAATTAACTAAAGAGTTCAGGTGTGAGGTCAAAGTTCCAAAACCAAAAATCATCACCATTTCTTCTTTAGACATACGAATGTCGTGGGGCTATTTTGATGGTGCCAGTCAGTGGCATCCTTCAGGATGCAGAGCTAGTGTTGTTATTTATATTTCTGAGTCTTATTTTTTCAAAATATGTCATTCCCGGGGTAGAGGAACAAACACAAAAGTTGAGCTTTTAGATTTATGGGATTTACTTTTCATGGTCACCTTCTTAAATCTGCGCAAAATTCAAATTGTGGGTGACTCCAAGGTTAATCAAGTGGATTAAAGGGAAAAATCAAATGTAAGTGTTGAGACTCAAGACTCTGATGGCCCAAATCCACTCTTTCTTTTTATCCTTGGAATGGTTCTCTGTCAATCATATTCCCAGAGAACTAAACTCATTGGTCAATTAACTTTCTAAGGAGGATCTCTCTCTAGACGCGGGAGCTTTCATTTCTCAAGAGTATTTTGAAGGGCAATTTTGTGAGGAACGAATTTCTGCCTATAGTTTTTTCTAAAATCACAGAGGGTTTTTTTTGTTGATTTAGTGAAAGATTTTTGGTAATGTTTTGATATAGGAAATAAACCTATTGTATGTGGAATGTGAACAAATGGTAAGCAATGTGATAAGAAATGGATAGTCTCAGGAGGGACGGTAATATGTATATTCTATTTTTGATGAGTATAAAGTTTTTTCTTTCTCAGAATAAAAAAAAAAAAAAAAAAAAAAAAAAAAAAAAAAAAAAAAAATAATAAAAAAAAAAAAAAAAAAAAAAAAAAAAGGAAAGTCATGCAACATTTTCTAAGAAATAGATTGTACAGCCAAATAAAAATGTAATCTTGCCTAGACCACAACCAAAAGATACCACAAATCATAAAGAAAAGTATTCCACGGACACGAATAGTTTGCAATGAATGATTAAACATTTAACAAATGAGATCATATATATCAAGAGGAATTATGGATAAGGTACGTCAACACAATTTCCATACAAACCATTCTTCAAAAGACCCATACCACCAAATCCCATTGAACCACCACCTACAAGTTTGAATATTAACATAGAGGGAATTTCTATGAAAAACTTCTATAATTATCATCAAGCTAATCATTCGAAAAAACATGTCCACAATGGACAAATGCCATGAATTGGTTGCCAATCATTTTCAGGATGAACACATTCAAATAGAAGAATCTAGTGATCACATAGAGGGAGAAATAGAAGAAGAAGTTGAGGAAAAACCTAGTGAGACAACCATGGTTCTCTTGGACATGTTTCTCAGCTTCAATCTGGATGAATAAGAGGAAGTAGAAGAAGAACTACATGTTCAAAGTGACTACATTCTTAGAAATAAGGAATTTGTCCAACAAACTTTCAAAATTCAACCAACAAGAAGAATTATACTATATCTCATATTGTAAGAGCTTATTCTAATATACCTAATGCTAGTAATGCTTCCACTAGTAGCCAGGATTCCATGGAATACAATGTAGATGAGGATTTCAAGAAAATCAAAGCAAATATCCCAATCCTTGATGTATGCAACATTTCCTAGCAAAGAAATTTATTTCTAAATGATTTCAAACACAATGATGTACAGTCTACAACTATTACAAAAATTACCACAAAAATAGCAACTAGCAATTTGGAAAATGCAACAACCAATGATGCCCTTTCAAGAAAGAGGTCTAAGTCTCAAATTCCACCTTTCTTATTGACTTTTGAAATCCTCAATTGAAATGTGCACAATCATTTCGTGGATTCGAAAGCATCCTCCAATGTAATTCCCCACTCTTTTTGTAGGAAATTAATTGCAACCCCAACCAAGTGTTAAAATCACATCATTTAGTTACATAGGTCATAGGTCAAAGTCATAGGTGAACTAAAAAATGTTTTAATTCATGTACCCCCAAATCCTAAAGTCCACCAAATTAGTATGGATTGGTCTCAAAAGGTCCAAGGTTATTTCACTTCTGATTGGTCACGTATAAGTCTTCCCTGGAATGGGTATCCAATCAAAATTGCAATTGATCATAAGAGATACATGAAACACACTATGACAAATTCAGAGGTCACTAACAAACCATATTCTTTTGAGTTCCCTATTTTGGGAAAATACGCTCTCTATTCATACTTTGGAAATTTTATTGAAGAAATTTCATCTATTCCTGAAACTCAACAGTCTAAAATCAAATTGGAAGAAAACATTTTTCAAGAAATATAGTGTAATATATCTAATGTGCATAATGTAAATAAAGATGTCAATAAGATTGTTCTATTGATAGTCAATGACATCTTGACATTGTTCTTTGATGGCTTTGAGTCTCAAGAGGGAGTTGGAGCAAGTTGTCTGATAATCAATCCTTAAGGTAAACACAATTTCATTTCTTGTAGGTTAGAATTTGATTGTATGAATAATATTGTAGAGTATGAAGCTCTTATATGTGGCCTTAAAAATTCCATAGACTTAAAAATAAAAAGACTAAATCTTTTTGGAGACTCAAAAATCATTATAAGACAATTTATTTTTAACACAAACTGAATCGATATATATAAAATGGGTTGTATCGGAGCAACGACATCAAAAAATTACATAAGGGGTCATTTAGCCAACTAATTTCAGAAAACATAACTATCATAATAATTACATAACTTGCATATCTTTCTGGGCTATTTCCGAAAGTTTTAAAATTGTAAATGTCTTTAAAAAATTGCCCAAGGCACAACCATATCTTAAAAAACATTCAATACATGTTAGATGCATAATCCCAAATGTCAGAGGCATGTGAGGGATTGAGAGGCTCTTCAATGTCTATTGTCATTGTTCCTCTATCAAAGTTTTCGGGATTGTTTTCAGTGACAACATCATTTGGGATGGGTTGTCCGAGATTAATAGAATCAGAGGTTGAGCATTGAGAAAGTTTGAGGTCTCAAAAGTGGAGGAAAGTTATCTCCATTTCTTCCATTCTTCTTGCTAAAGCAAAGAGACGAGCCTCAAAAAATCTTAACCTATCTTCCATTTGGTTAGAGAGTCCAACCATTATTCCTTCCAACTCTTGAAGATTTGCCATTAGTTGTTGAAGAACAATATTTCTTGCTTGACCAGCCTCTTCCTGGCTCCTACGAATTTTCCATTGGTCACTTTTCGATGGTTCGATAGGGATTCCATGAGCATTAACCCTTAAACTACTCCAATGGATTATGAAAATTAAACAGGGAGAGCATGGTTTGTGGAAGACTAGAATAGCAGCGCCAAAATGATTATACATTAAAAGAAAAGAAAAGTAATACCTGACTTTATGTTGGAAGAGCTGAAGGGGAATGCTAGATGAGAACCTTGTTTGGAGATATCAAATCCTTTAACTCATGGTGATTGTTAGAAAGAAGGCATGTTGATGAAGATGAGATCTTGACCTGGAACCAATGCTCAAACTCTCTCTCGATATTGGTCTCGATAAAGATCTAGTTGAGCTAGACAGATTTAGCGCCAAGGGAGTGAAAAGGTTTGACATATTGGGACTCATATTGTTTCTTAAGATGTATGATGCACGCCTGTGAAGAGACTTTGAAAAATATGCATCACTCCATGCATTAAAAGTATTGTCTGTCACACATATGAGGGTGATCCATAGTACTAGCACGCAACAACTGGCGAGTTGACATATTGTCATGGATAAATGCTAGGGAATGGGAAGGAGCCCCTCACATAATTTAAATTGGTTTCCCCTTGATGAAGTCGAGACCCTTCTTTTTCCATTAGGTTAGCATCAGGGTTTAGGTTTCTTTTAATATGTTGGAAATTTATTTCCTCAAATTCTCGTGTTAATGTGGTGATTCGTTGGAGAATTCCATTTAGAAGGTTATTGTCCATGTAACATTTGTTGATGGTTGCCTCTATTATTATCATTGAATTTCCAAAGACTGAAAGTTTGAGGATATGACGATCTCTTGCTAGTTTAAGACCTGCGTAAAGAGAATATGATTATGCTACATTACTTGTTGTTGTTCCCAGTCACCAGGAATATCAAAATATTGTATTTCCTACCGGATCAATGAGGATCCTACCCAAACCTGCCACCCAAATTATAAGAAAAATTAAAAACACATTACACTGCCATTCTCCGCACCTTAAAAAATATCATCAAGAGGTATTAAGGTTGATTGAAAATTTGGAAGCATTTGACATATTTTCCATTCCTTGTACTAGAAATAGAGTTGTTGATTCTCTAGCTACTACTACCTTTAGGTTAGCACCATTATAAGACTTGGAGGTGAGTATGATCCAAGATATTTATGGCCACCCACCTTTTCCAACTAGCTCAAAACATTTCTTTGGCAACTTACTATTTTTAGCAGTTTTTCAATTTCTGAACTTCCAAGTCCATTTTGAGGGACTAATTGATGATTTTTCGTGATCAGGAACCTCAATGAAAGCCAAAGGCTCTGATTGAGCCCCCTAAATGAATCTCCTCATCAATACTTTTCCAATGAACTATCGTGCACCCTAAACGGAGATCGTATGCAAAAGTTTCAACCCCGGGAAGTTGATGTACTAACTTACCCCAACGGGGCCCACACGACTTTTGGAGTTTCATCTCCTAGGGTTAGGTTTTTGTCTTTCATGTTTATTGTAAAAATTCCTTCATAACCTCATTGTACTCATATTCTTGCGAATGAGCATAGTTGTCACATCTCTTCTCAGAGATAAGCTGCCACCATTCTAGAAAGCTTGTTTCAGTCTGCATTTTATAGTTTCAACATATTTCTTATTTAATAGAAGTCCAGTTTTATTGTATCTCTATTGTTATTCACTATGTCTCTGTGTTAATATTATAAATCTATGTTTTCATTTCATTCTTATCATAAATCTAGATCAATGGTGTCATAGTAGTTTGCTCCTTGTTGTTTTTTAGTCCATGTCCCCAACGACGTCAGGGTATAGAGAGTTGGGTCTCGAGCTTGTTTCTCTTGAGGAAAATTTATCTCGCACACCCAAGAAACCTTCCATGGAGGGTGAAAAGAAAGACGACAAGACAATATATCCTTTCAAAATGTTTCCCGAGGAATCTCTCGAGCGACAGCGGAACGAGATGATGGACAACTTTGCACAAATCCTTCTACGGCTGCCGACAAATGACGCATCTAACTTGAGTGGAGGTGCCTCCCCCTTCAAGGTATAGATAAACTTTGATATTCCTATATTTGAACATATAGACGCAGATGTTGTGGGCAAAAGGTTGAATCTGCTAGAAGGGTATTTTTTTGTCCATAACTTTTTGAATAGAGAAAATATTACTTTTGCGCTCCTCAAAGTCATCCCCCATGTAAAAGACTAGTGGGAGAGTTTTTGTGAGAAAAAGGCAACAGAGGAACCCTCATTATTTACAGTTGCACTTGCTTAGGAATTCTTCATGGATATTATTATGGAACAATACTACCTTGTTGGAAGTTATGACGACCTACATACAAAATGGACCACACTATGGCAAGAAAGGGACCAAGCAGTGCCAAAGTTCACAAATATTTTTCATACCTTGCGCACCAAGATAGGTATCAAATATTCTGATCGACATCTAGTGCTCCAGTATCGCGGTGTTCTGCATAGATACATCCAAGAAGAAATGGAGTTTTTGGACATCTAGTTTTTAGGCGTGGCCTATCGATATGCCGTCAAAATTGAATAGAAGCTTAAACAAAAGATGTGACAGTTTGGATCTGGGAAACCCTCATAGCAGAAGTAGGGCAAGGGTAGCCCCAACCCACAAAACAAAGGACATAGAAAATATGGACAGCCTCAGGACAACCAGTCAAAGCTGCAAGCAAAGAAGGACAATGAAAAGATGAAGAAAGATATCGGGAAGTGGTGTGACTTCCATAAGATCCCCTGGCAAACACTGTTGATTGTATCTCAAAGCAAACATTGGTGGTAGAGGTGAAAACCTCTGAATTGGATGCGGGTTTTGAATCTGAATCAGAACCAAAAGAGGGGAGATATATCATTGACGTGAAACCCAGTGCAAGTATTGCTACCACCAAGATCTAGCCCGGTGAACCTAATGAGCCAGAGGAAGGTGAGCACCTCTTTCATTCACAGATGTGAGTGAAAGACACTCTGTTGCACATCATCGTTGATAGCGGTATCCAAAAGAACCTCATCTCAGTGGAGGTCTTCAAGTGGTTAGCCCTGCCAACAACGTCGCACCCACAACCCTACACCATAGGATGGCTCTGACAAGGGAGAAATCTTTACATCAACCAACAGTGTCGCTTGTCGTATGACATCAAGCCATTAAAAGATGATGTATTGTGTGATGTTTCTCCCCTTGAAGTTTGTGATGTTCTTTTAGTCCAACCTTATTTATGGAAACATCATGTTGTAATGAGTTTACGCCTCACAGTGTTATTATTACTTTGAACATAAAATTGTACAAGATACATGAGGTAGTCCCACCTAGTGCCATTTCCTTGATCGCTGCCAAGCAATGCAAGAAGGTCATCTCTCAGACTAGGAAGTTTTTCTTCTTCGTGATTCTCTCTCGGAGTGAGTGAAATATTGTAGCCACATCCACGGCCTCTACAAATAACCTCTCCATGTAGCAGAAGCAAGTGGACAAGGTCATGGAAGAATACAAAGACATCTTCTCCTCACCTACTGGGGTACCTTTGCACTGTCAGGTCAAGAATTCCATTGATCTGAACCTCAACGCACCACTACCCAATGGACTGGTCTATCGTCATTCTCTATTAGAAAACAAGGAGATCCATCGTCAAATCCAAGAACTGCTCCACAAGGGGCACATCTGACCCATCTCATCGCCTTGTGGCAACCTGATCGTGCTTGTGCAAAAGAAATATGGGACTTGGCAACTCTGTGTTGATTACCGAGCCCTAAATAAAATCACAGTTAGGAACCAGTACCCAATTCCCCAAATCAACGATCTTCTTAATCAACTCAAGGGGGCCAAATACTTCAGTAAAATTGATTTGAAGTCTAGCTACCAGCATGTCCCAATAGAGCAAACAGATGTATGGAAGACTTCCTTCAAATCAAAATAAGCTCTTTTTGAATGGTTGGCCATGCCCTTTGGTTTGACAAATGCCCCAACAACTTTCATGAGGTTGATGGACGATATCTTGCGGCCTTTCACCAATTATTTTCTAGTGGTGTACTGGGATGACATCCTCATCTACAACAATACTTGGGCAGAACACTTCCAACACATTCAACAGGTTATGCACACTCTGCAATAGCACAAGCTATATGCCAACTTGGAAAAATGCTCCTTCGACATGGACATATTCCACTACCTATGATACATTTTTATTTGCATGGTGTGCATGTGGATCCAGCCAAGATCCAAGTCATCCATGACTCACCAACCCTAACCATGCTCACTAAGATTTGGAGCTTCTTAGGCCTTGCCAATTTCTATCACAATTTTGTGTTGTGATTCTCCCATATTGCATGGGCCCTCAGCCAAATAACCATAGGTGCTAGTAAGGAAAAAATTGTATGGGGAATGTCCCAATAGAAAGCATTCAATGATATGAAGCAGTGCTTGTGCTCCACCCTAGTGCTTTCATTATCGGACCTACAAAATCCTTTTGAGATCGAGACAGATTCTTTAGACTATATTGTGGGCGCAGTCATCACTCAGCATGGCCACCCCGTGGCCTATCATAGTGAGACATCATCAGATGTCATCTGTAAGTACCCTACTTATTACAAATAAATTTACTCCATTGTGCAAGCATGCCTCTAGTGGAGGCATTACATTCTCAGGAAGGAGACAATCATCCTTATTGATCATAATTCATTACAGTTCATGCATACACAAAGAAAATTGTAGAATGACTGCCATCAAAAGTGGTCCACATATTTGCAGCAGTTCCACCTCAACATCAAGTATAAAATAGGAAGTACCAATCGAGTCGTTGATTGCCTCAACCGACCTCCAATCGCGACACTCACACAGTGTTCGATTCGTGCGGCCATGAGACCTCCGACTGGCCCCACCTCTATGAGACATGCCTTGAATTTGCCAAGACCTACCAAATGTTCGGTGCAAACACAGTTTTCACCAATTTCCATCTTCAGGAGGGGTTGTTGTGCCATCTGGGCCATCTATGTGTTCCATCAAGCAAGCGAGTGAAGCTAATTTGGGAATCCCATTACAATCGGGCGGAAGGACACTTTGGCATGGAAAAGATAGTGGCAATGTTCTAGCGACATTTCTACTAGCAGAAACTTCGATGGGATGTTAGAAAGTATATATGGTCCTACACTGCCCACGTTATTTCCAAACCGACCAATAAGAAACAAGGCATGTACACTTCTATGACTACTTCTGACAAACCCTAGGAATCCATCTCATTGGACTATATGTCAGGCCTTTTGTCTACCAAGCAGGGAAATGACTTTGTTTTTTTTGTTGTTGATCGCTTTTCCAAGAGGGCGATTATGGCCACCTACAAGAAGAGCATCACAGTGGAGGATACTAACAAGCTCTTATTTGAACGAGTGTGGGTCCACTTTGGGATCCCACAAACCATTATCTCATATCAGGAGAGCTGATTTCTCGACACATTTTAGTTGAACCTCTAGTCACTGTTGGACAACAAGCTCACCAAGTCCACTGCCTTCCACCCCCAGATGGATGGCCAAACCGAGGTCATCAACTAGATGATCATGCACATCCTGCGCATGTACAATTCCAAGAACCCCCACACCTGGGATGAGAGTCTTCCCTGTTTTCATCACAGCTACAATAGAACCATAAATAGCTCAACCAACTACAACCCCTTTCAGGTGGGTTTGGGATTTCAACCATTGGGTCCCATGGATGTTGCACTACCCCTTGTGGCCACCCAGGAAGACTTGTCTCATGCTTCAACTGGAGCTGACAAAGCCACCTGGTTCATTGAGAGGATCCAACACATCCACCAACAGGTTCAGGATATTTTAGAGAAGTCCAATGCCGAGTAAAAGCAGCCCCATGATCAACACCGAGTGCCACACCAGTTTCACGTGGGAGACAAATTTTGGTTGCACTTGTGGGAAGAACGCCTTACAAGTCCTCATCAAAAGATTCGTTCACTCCATTATGGACCCTACACCATCACCAAGGTTGTGGGTGACAATGCTTTTGTGCTCAACCTACCCCCATTCCCTAGCTTGCACCCAGTATTCAATGTGGACCTCCTTCGGCCTTATTTTCCACCATTATTGGACTCCTCAGAGATAGCATAACATTTTACACCAACTAAGCTCAACCCTAACTGCATAGAACAAGAATTCAATGATCATATCGTGGACACAGGTCAAGGGCACTCGCTAGCAAAGGATCTATCTTTATCGGGTTGTCAAAGCAAGGCAACTCCTACAACAAGGAAAGTGGTACACCCAAGGCAAAATTCAGTAGATATTTCCTCATCTGATGGGGGAACTCAACGCAATAGAGACCATTTCTTCCTAAGGGGGGAGGATTGATCCACGAGGATCTCGGTGACCACCCACCTTATCCAACTGGCTCAAAAAAATTCTTTGGAAACTTATTATTTTTAGCACTTTTTCAGTTTCTAAACTTTCAGGGCCATTTTGAGGGACTAAACAACATTTTTTTCATGATCAAGAACCTTATTGATAAGTAAAGGCTTTGATTGAGACCCCTAAATGAAGCTCCTCATAAATACATTTACAACAAGCTATCGTGTGCCATAAACGGAAATCGTATGAAAAAGTTACGACCCCGAGAAGTTGATGTACTAACTTACCCCAACATGGCCCACGTGACTTTTGGCCCTTCATATCATAGGGTAAGGTTTTTGGATGTCTATGGTTTTTTCTTTCATGTGTATTGTAAGAATTCCTTCAGAACCTCAATGTACTCATCTTCTTGTGAATGAGCGTAGCTGTCACATCTCTTCTCAGAGATAAGTTGTCACCATTCTAGCAAGCTTGTTTAAATCTGGATTTTACAGTTTCATCATATTTGTTATTTAATAGAAGTCAAGTTTTACTGTATCTCTGTTGTTATTCATTGTGTCTTTGTGGTAATATTCTAAATTTGTTTTTTCATTTTGTTATGTGCATAAATCTAGATCAGAGTAGGTTTTCTATTGTATTTCTCTATTTACCTTCACTCCCATATAACATCACCAACTAGAGAGTTTTTGAAGGTGACAAACAAATCATAGAATTCCTTACCTATCAAGAAACTTTTAAAGACATAGCCATAGATGATGAGGAACAAGACAAGATATTAGAAAGTAATACAAAAGGAACAAATGAATCAACAACTAACACTACTCCAAAAGGTGTGATTACTTTAGAGAAATTATTTGACCTACAAGATAAGTTTAATAGGTCATCTAATGTGAAACCTCATAGCTCAATTTTAGGACATGAAATGATCAATCTTGGAACGAAAAAAAAAAAAAAGTCAATCTCGGGACATGTTGTTTTGAGGATGAGAAACGAGCATATATAAAACTCTTCCAAAGATATCAAGACGTATTTGCATGGATGTATCATGACTTAAAAACTTATGACACAAGAATCATACAACATACGATTCCTACGAAAAAGGATGTAAAACCTTTTCAGTGGAAACTACACAAGATAAATCCTTCCTCAGAACCCCAAGTCCATAAAGAGTTGAAAAAACTCCTTGACATAAAAATCATCTTTCACGTTCAAAATTTTGCTTGGGTGGACAATTTAGTGCCAATTAGGATGAAAATTGGCGAGATTTGCCTATGTTTTTATTTTCATAATTTGAATAATGCCTCTGAGAAGGAAAATTATCTCGTTCCTCGTATGGATTAGATCCTGCAACTTGTATAAAGGTTTGAGATGTTTTCATTACTTGATGTATTTTCATGTTATAATAAGGTTTTGGTAGCTAAGGATGATAGGCTTAAGATGAAATTTAGGACTAAATGGGGAACCTTCACATATAAAGAATGTCTTCTGGTTTAATTGATGCAAGTGAAACTTTCTAAAGAGCAATGGACATTGCTTTTTGAGGTGTATTCCAAGGACAGAGCATATCATATCATTCATCTTACACAAATATTTGAAAGATGTTGTAAGTATGATATATCTTTAAATCTAAAAAAGTGATACTTGTAGTCACTAAAGACAAGCTTTTATGACACATCACATCAAAAAAAAGGTATCGTTATGAATCCTTAACCTATCAAAGTTATGTCTCAACTTTCCTTTCCACACAATAATAAAGCAATGCAATCTTTCTTTGGGTGGATTAATTTTGTGCAAAATTTCACACCTAATTTTGTTGAAACTATCAAACCACTCAAAAAATGATCAAATAGGATGTTAAGTTCAAATGGAACAAAGAGGAAAAGGAAGCCTTCGAAAAAAATCAAGATTGCAATAGCTAATGCTTTATTAGGTGGGTTGAAGTTGTGCCATTAATACATGCAAATGAAAAGGTAAACATTAAATTTCTTGAACAACATCTAATCACTAGGTTTGGCATTCCTTTGGTTGTCATGTTTGATAACGAACCTTATTTTTCTTCTTCACAATTGTCAGAATTTTCTTTGCATAAATGAATAATTCTTCAATATTCAACTAACTACTATTTGCAAGGAAATCGAGTGGTTTAATCAATTAACAACAATATGGTTTGTATTATAAATAATATGATTGTGGAAAACCACAGAAATTGGCATACAGCTTTACCTTATGCCTTATGGGCAGACATAGTAACACCCAAGGGAGCATTATGTACATCTTTGTATCACATGGTGTATGCACAAGAAGAAATTTTACCACCAAATGTGTTATTTCCTTCATTACAGCTTTCCCGGGATTCTAGAGGTCAACCTTCCTCTACTCTCCAAAATAGGATTGATAAGAATTTTGAAATGGGACTGTGTCAATGAGTTGAAATAAAAACACATGAAGTTTCAAAACTTGTGTCTTGGTCCTTTTCAAATAGCTAAAAATATAGGAACTTATACATATAGACTGAAAAACTTAGACAGTGATTTAGACACCTTCCTGTTAATGGCTAAATCCTTAAGAAATACTTCACTTGATTGTTTCAAAAGGCCAATCAATTGTATAAACTTAGTTCTTAGTTTTGTTGAATGCTTTTGAACTTGATTTTAGTTTAAATTAATTTTGATTTCAATTAGTTAGTATCCTTTTGATTTGATGATTTTTGAAATCAACTTTTGTTTTCCACATTTTGTTCAGAAGCTACGTTGAGAATTCAACATTTAGTGTAAACTTGAGTCTTTCTTTGCCATGCCTTGTTTTGTTCCTTTTTATCAAAAAATTAAAGTGAGTTAGTTATGGTTGAGTTTGAGAGCATATAGTAGTTCATGCTTTCTCTTATATGAAAATTTGAAAATATTAAATACTATGGTGTTTAAGTAACTGGTTGGATCTAATTGAGAATGCTTAATCATATTCTGACTATGTTGGATGACTTGAGTTAGAATCACAATATGATTGAAGGTGCTTTTCATTGGAGGGAAGATATTAACACCCAAATACCTTATTCATGTCTTTGGAAACATATACCATCCTCTAAGCTAATAAGGCTATTGTTCCACTTTTCTTCTTTTTTATAAGACGTAGTCTATCGAGGCTATGGATGCTCATTGGTAGCAAAGTAAGGATCAGAGTAGGTTTTCTATTGTATTTCTATATCGACCTTCACTCTCATATAACATCACCAACTAGAGATTTTTTGAAGGTGACAAACAAATCATAGAATTCCTTACCTATCAAGAAACTTTTAAAGACATAGCTATAGATGATGAGGAACAAGACAATATATTAGAAAGTAATACAGAAGGAACAAATGAATCAACAACTAACACTACTCCAAAAGGTGTGATTACTTTAGAGAAATTATTTGACCTCCAAGATAAGTTTAATAGGTCATCTAATGTGAAACCTCATAGCTCAATTTTAGGACATGGAATGATCAATCTTGGAACGAAAAAAAAAAAAATCAATCTCGGGACATGTTGTTTTGAGGATGAGAAACGAGCATATATAAAACTCTTCCAAAGATATCAAGACATATTTGCATGGATGTATCATGACTTAAAAACTTATGACACAAGAATCATACAACATACAATTCCTATGAAAAGGATGTAAAACATTTTCAGTGGAAAGTACACAAGATAAATCCTTCCTCAGAACCCCAAGTCCATAAAGAGTTGAAAAAACTCCTTGACATAAAAATCATCTTTCACGTTCAAAATTTTGCTTGGGTGGGCAATTTAGTGCCAATTAGGATGAAAATTGGCAAGATTTGCCTATGTTTTTATTTTCATAATTTGAATAATCCCTCTAAGAACAATTATCTCGTGCCTCGTATGGATTAGATCATGCAACTTGTATAAAGGTTTGAGATGTTTTCATTACTTGATGGATGTTCATGTTATAATAAGGTTTTGGTAGCTAAGGATGATAGTCTTAATATGACATTTAGAACTAAATGGGGAACCTTCACATATAAAGAATGTATTTTGGTTTAATTGATGCAAGTGAAACTTTCTAAAGAGCGATGGACATCGCTTTTTGCGGTGTATTCCAAGGATAGAGCATATCATATCATTCATCTTACACAAATATTTGAAAGATGTTGTAAGTATGGTATATCTTTAAATCTAAAAAAATTATACTTGCAGTCACTAAAAACAAGATTTTATGACACATCATATCAAAAAACAGGTATCACTATGGATCCTTAACCTATCAAAGTTATATCTCAAATTTCCTTTCCACACAATAATAAAGCAATGCAATATTTATTTGGGTAGATTAATTGTGTGCAAAAGTTCATACCAAATTTTGTTGAAACTATCAAACCACTCAAAAAATGATCAAATAGGATGTTAAGTTCAAATGGAACAAAGAGGAAAAGGAAGCCTTTGAAAAAAATCAAGATTGCAATAGCTAATGATTTATTAGGTGGGTTGAAGTTGTGCCATTAACACATGCAAATGAAAAGGTAATCATTAAATTTCTTGAACAACATCTAATTACTAGGTTTGGCATTCCTTTGGTTATCGTGTTTGATAACGCACCTTATTTTTCTCCTTCACAATTGTCAGAATTTTCTTTGCATAAATGAATAATTCTTCAATATTCAACTAACTACTATTTGCAAGGAAATCGAGTGGTTGAATCAATTAACAACAATATGGTTTGTATTATAAATAATACGGTAGTGGAAAACCGTAGGAATTGGCATAAAGCTTTACCTAATGCCTTATGGGTAGACATAGTAACACCCAATGGAGCACTATGTGCATCTTTGTATCACATGGTGTATACACAAGAAGAAATTTTACCACCAAATGTGTTCTTTCCTTCATTACAGCTTTCCCGGGATTCTAGAGGTCAACCTTCTTCTACTCTCCAAAATAGGATTGAGACACTCTCATGTTGGAAGAGGAAAGGGAGAAAGCTAAGCAAAATTTTGCTTCTCACCAACAAATAATTAAGAGATGGTTTGAAAAGCACAATGTCGGTGATAAGAATTTTGAAATGGGACTGTGTCAATGAGTTGTAATAAAAACACATGATGTTTCAAAACTTGTGGCTTGGTCCTTTTCAAATAGCTAAAAATATAGGAATCGATACATATAGACTGAAAAAATTAGACGGTGATTTAGACTCCTTCCTGTTAATGGTCAAATCCTTAAGAAATACTTCACTTGATTGTTTCAAAAGGGAAATCAATTGTATATACTTAGTTCTTAGTTTTGTTTAATGCTTTTGAACTTTATTTTAGTTTAACTTATTTTTTATTTTAATTAGTTAGTATCCTTTTGATTCGATGATTTTTGAAATCAACTTTTGTTTTCCACATTTTGTTCAAAAGCTACGTTGAGAATTCAACATTTAGTGTAGACTTGAGTCTTTCTTTGTCATGCCTTGTTTTGTTCTTTTTTATCAAAAAGTAAAGTGAGTTAGTTATGGTTGAGTTTGAGAGCATATAGTAGTTCATGCTTTCTCTTATATGAAAATTTGAAAATATTCAATACTATGGTGTTTAAGTAATTGGTTGGATCTAATTGAGAATGCTTAATCATATTCATGACTATGTTGGATGACTTGAGTTAGAATCACAATATGATTGAAGGCACATTTTGTTGGAGGGAACATCTTAACACCCAAATACCTTATTCATGTCTTTGGAAACATATATTATCCTCTAAGCTAATAAGGTTATTGTTCCACTTTTCTTCTTTTTTATAAGACGTAGTCTATCAGGGCTATGGACGCTCATCGGTAGCAAAGTAAGTTTTGTGATATTGGGGTGAATATGTCAAATTTATGGATTCTCACTGACAGTGGAGCAAGGTATGTGATATTGAGGTGACTCAATCGGGGCTATGGATGCTTGTGGGTAGCAGAGCAACTCCAAAATAATGATAAAGTAATTTGGTGGTTTGAATAAATAAATCACAAACAGTGAAAAGGTAGAAAAAAAATACAATTCTGATTTGAGCTCTAACTTGTGTTTCAATAAAATTAACTTCTCATTCTCTTTGGGTTGGTGACTAAGAACTTGACATAGAATTAAATAAGCAAATCTAAAGTTGATTTGAAGATGGAAGTATGGATGCTTATTTGTTTTTAAGTTTTTCATTAACTTATACTTAATTTAAAGTTGATTTTTATTTCTAATTAAAGGCGAGGTGGAGATTCTAGATTCACTTAATAAATCATTATTTGTTGAGACCTCAACACACCATAAAAATTTAGAAAAAAATTGGGTACAACTTTTCTTTCTCTTCTTTGATTTTTGGAATTTCACTATAAAATTCACATTTCTTTTCAAGTTCGATAAATATTGTTGTGAGAAATCTTACCCTACAGATAGGATAAGCTCCCCTTTGGATCAAGACCCCAATATTTGGTCCAAAGACATTAGATAACAAGTGGTTACTACTTTCCCTATAGATCTGACTAAAATAGTCAAGCGAGAAAGAAGAAGAATGATGTGACGTACCTTGTTGCAATGTTCATCCTCACTGCTCTAATCCCGACGTTTGATCTCCAATATCCTCTACACAAGAGAAACCTTGCAAAGACTAGAAAAGTAACACTTCCTCCTACTCTAGATGATTATATAAAGCAGATCTATCTATGAAGACTGAAATGACAATAGACAAGCAAACGCAAAAGACATAAACTTGAAGGGAATACGCCAAGTTGATTATCAATTGGAAAGAAAAAAAGAGGCACTTACAAACCATGTATGATGTTGCAGCACTTCTCCAAGCTCTCCTCATCCAGACCTTGCATGAATCTTGACAACAAAAAGATGATGCTTCTCCAAAGATCAAGGTTTGATACTTGTATTTTTCCCCCCTTCACCTTGGAAATACCTTAAATATATAGGCTTGAGAGGCACAACCATCATGAGAAAATGAATGATATGGTTGAGGCTATTTCTCCTTAAGGTTGGTATTTGATCCTAATATGAATCCATAGCATAGGGGCCGAACACAGCCAACCTCATCCTAAGAGATTTGGCCCATAGAATAAGGTAGAGGATCCCCCTTTTTCCTCTAACAAGACTGGCACGCCCCTAGAGTTGAACACAGGGCGTCATACTCTAAAATGGTGATCCCCTAACATGGAAAAGGGGGCATCATTCTATGAAGTGGAACTCCCCCAGAATGGCCATGGGGTGCCACCCTTCGTAAATGCCCACAAAATGGTCGATTTTTCCAAGAAAAGGTTTGTTTTGACCTTGAAATGATGGGTTGCTTCCTCCAATATGACTTAGGTGTTGTGGAAAATGTCTTTCATGGTGTCAAGGGGTTGTGACACTCAACAAAGTGAATGAGACACTTGTTAAGGTGCATATGACACTTGTGACAATGCATGTGACACTTAACAAGGTGCATACGTCACTTTGTGACACTTAGGCTACGGAACTCGAGCGTAACATTTTGGTGTGTAACAATATTCATTCAAAAATAAGTTTTTGTCTTATTTGAAGTTTTGCTTCATGAAATCTCAAAAAACTTCTAAGCCAAAGTTTCAAAGAAAATCCTTTTAAATATCATCGGAGAAAATGCTTCGCTTTTCTTCAGAGTAACAATTTCACTTTTAACTCTGATGAAAGTTTATAGCTTATTCTAATAGTTTTACTTATAGAAGGTAGGGTTGAACTTTCAATTTTATCAAAGTGAAATAAAACTTTGATCGCATCCTGGAAACAAAAGTTAAAAGGAAACTTCGATGGCACAATGTAAGTAAAAGTGAAAATTGTCCTCCGATATTTGCAACAAAAGTTTACTTTTCACTCCAATGAAAGTTCCAAACTTGCCCCGATAAAAGTCCAAGGTATTCTCTGATTTCCTTAAGGAAGTAACAAGTGCATATTTACTAGAATAAAAAAAACTTTATACTCTGATGAAAATTAAAACAAACCTCTAATGAAAAATGATAAATACTTTCCTATAACACTGCAACAAAGTTAGATTTTTTTTAATCAGAATAGAAAGAAAGTTTTGACTCCAACCAAAGTTTTAATAGAGTTTAGATGTAAATTTTATACTATGCCTAATGAATTAAAGTTTAAACTTTCTCAGATGATTAGAGGAAACAATTGGCTTTTGATTAACACAAAGTAAAACATAAATTTCGAGAAATGTGTTAAAACTCATCGATGTAGGTTTGAGAGAATAATACATCAAAGTCATGTTTGGATTTTCCAAAATGAGTTTTTCAATATCTTCTTCGATTAAAGTTTCTACCATTGATGATCACTGTATAATTTTCTCTTCACTCTTAAAATTTTACTGGGATAGAAATATTGATTTAAGTATCAATCAAAGTGAAAAATTGTTTCTGATAGTCGTAGAACTTCAATGGCTTGCATTGAATGTTTAAGCAATAACTAGTCGAGATGTCTTGTCTGATTGGAGTGGAAATTATGATTCCAAATCTTGCCAAATATCCAAGTCTATGAATCCATCATGATAGAATTTTGAAATCTCACCCTACATAAAAAGGATTTATATGCATTATTTCCTCATTGGAAATCTTAGTTGCTTTTGAACAATTGGAGCAAGCACACTTTGTTGTTGTATCATCTTGTGAACAGTTTTATTGGTGCAATATGGTTATCAATGCATTCATTATCAGTGAAACTTAGAGATTTGATAATTTTATCTATTATTTTAAAGAAACCATGTAAGTATCTATAAAACCTTTCTTCTATCCATTTCATTGACATTTATCATTGCTAGCTAAAATTGAATGTAGATTTTATTTCAAGTACCATTGCATAGACTCTATTATTTGTTAAATAAATCATAGATTTTGTATCAACAGAGAATTGTATAAAGTTAGTAATTTCAGTTTAATTGTTAATCTAGATAAAACGCCTCCTATGAGATCTTCTTCCAAAACTCCTAAGCAATCTCCAAAAGGGAAAAAAATGATCATAGAGACTGTTGAGCAAATTGATAGTAATATGAAGGTTGTCCCTAAGAATTCACATTGTTAGAAAAACAGGACCATGGAGCAATAAAATAAAACAAATGCGGAAACAAAACATAGAAGATACACAATACAAGAGAGACACAGATTTACGTGGTTCACCCAGTGTGGGCTATGTCCACCAAAGAAATTGCCAGTTCCTTCCTTTATTATTATCCAGCAAATGAAGGGATACAACCTACAGCAAAACCTGTTTAACTTCCTCTTCTTTCTCTCACAGTCTCCTCTCTCAGAATACAATATGCACCAACATACATAGCCGCAATACATTTCCCTCATAAAAGAGGCTTTCCTTCTAGAGAAAAAAACCCTAACATAATCTCTATCGTTAGATCTGCAACCCTATAATGAACGGTCCAGATTTACAATGAAATTATAATATACTTTTACAAGGCAATTTTTGCTTCGGGGGCTTTGCCCCCGAACCCCCGCTGGGGGCATGCTTGCCCCCAGACCCTGCAGAGGGGGTACCCCCCCTCTGCACTCCCCTGCATGGAAGAGTGTACATACATCTAGGGTGTAAATACTTCATGGGGTATAAACACGGTTGAAAGTAAAAGACCTCTGAATCAGGAAGATAATCAGGCTCCACAACCAACAATCTCCCACTTGGAAACTGATCTCAACAACTCCACCGCTGTTGTATATGTTGGACTCTGAACCTTCTTGGACCTGGAAAATTTCTCATCTTCATCTTCATTCTTGAAGACCAACTGAAACTTAGCA
>JZKD02S2279634.1:277128-288302 GCA_000966675.3 Picea glauca
GGAATACCTTCTTGAGACTAGTCAATAGGACTAGTCAGATACCCTATCTTCCACAGGGTGTATCTAAAAATGTACAATGACCCATAAGATGAACTTTTTACCACAGATACCTTAATAATTTCTGTAAATATCCTTTAGAGTTTAGGGCCTGAAACGTTACATAAATTTTTTTATAGTGAAAATTACGAAATGACTCAGTTAAGGATGATTCCAGAACCCTAACTTGCACAAGTTGCATCTCCGAAAGTACAAGGCCTCAGGAGTTGCAATTTTAACCCAATGTACCTTAGTCAGTCTATTAAATATCCTCCAAGCCGTTCCTTCTGAAACATTGTAGAAAAAAAGTTATAGCAAAAATTCCAACGTGTCTCAGATGTAGCAGCGAAACCCCAAGACCTTGAGCTATGATACCATATGTTAAGAACCAAATATCAATATAGCGTAGAAAAACCTCAGAATAAGTACTCAATGCCTTGAAAAAGATATAATTTCAGATAATAAGCTTCTTCGAGGGGGCAACCTCCTTTTACCCCACATAAATGTTCAAGTACAAGATGATTCAAAATGAAAATGTCTCCTTGGTATATATAGGAGACTAGGAGGTATAATTACAACTAATGGAATAAATCCGGCATAAATTAAATAACATTACTAATGTAATATGCCCCAGTTAAGGGGTAGTGAGCCAATATTAGGGCTTAACATTTAAAGTGTACTTTTGTACTTTTTTATTTTGACAACCACAATCATGTATTACACATGAGTGATTTGGTGATTCAAACATCTCGATATTAACGATGCTCGATCTAAGGCTTAACACCCGATTGGTCCATGATATTTATTTAAAGAGCATGGAGGTCATTTGTTGATGATTGATTCCAACAATATACCATGTTTTTTGAACAATAAAGACATTTTTCTCATTCTATCTCGATCAGTCACCTATCCCTACAAACTTATTATTGCTCTTTGGATTGAGTGGGCAATTCACCCAAGAAAAATATATAGCTCTTTTATGCTTGTATATATTTTACTTATTGAATTTATTTGAGATAAAATCTTATCCCTCTTCCTTGGATTATTATCTCTTCTACGCTTTTGTTTTTCCTCGAGTTGGTGTTAGTGCCTACTATCTTCTGCAAACTTTTCCAACAAGCTCCATTTTATGAAATTTTGTATCCCTTATCCTTCTTAGCTTCCTTGTCCTTTGCAATAATAACTATCTCTCCTTCTATCTCAATGGTTGCATTAACCACTTCTCTATATGTCTGTAGGCTTGTGGTCTAGACATTTTCTCGAATAGTCAGATTCAACCTTAATATGAATCAATTAACCTTCTCTTCTCATAGAGCCCAATAGCCTTCTTTTTTTTATGGAAGAAATCATGGGAAACCCTTCGAGTACTTCCCCACATTTTGTGGATGGTAAACAGGGTAAACTGTCGACCCTATTTACTAGGCCTAACCTGATGGGGACATTGAGTGAGGCCCAACAATATCAACAATTTAGTTGCTCGAGGACTTGACCCCAAGTCCTCTTGCATTGCAACCAAAGCACTCATCCAATCGAGTTAACCCACCGAGATAAAGCCCAATAACTTAGTTGGCTCAATAATTCTTTTATCTACACATCATACTTGTCAACTGCCTTACCATTCTTTTACTTTATATTCTTCAACTACATAGATGCAACACACTCCACATTAAAATAATCCCATGTCTCCTTAAATATGAATATGGCATCAACCCAATTGTCAAATGAGTGTTTTAAATCTAATTTTCTATACCATGACAAAAGTATTTCCATGCAAATGTCCTTTAAACTACACCCACTTATTACCTAGGTTTCTTTCTCCAAGCGACTACCATATCACATCTAGTGTGAATAACCGATCATCCCCATTCATGCTTTCATCATGTGTGGAGATTATGTGTTGGATCCACAGTCTAGTTTATCCTTGTTTAGCAAGAATGGATATTTATGTGTCCATTCAAACTATCATCCTTATGCATGCAACTATGCTCATTGTCCAAGTCCAAGGACATGTATTTATCGTTCATGCACATATTCCTCTAGGGACTCCTTGGACTTCTTTGCCAATTTCTCCATGAAATTCCTCCTCTACAATACTCTTTTGTCTTGGTTTTTGTCCTTTTCTTCATCTTTTTCTTTTTTTGCGTTCTCTCTCTCTCTCTCTCCCACCCTTTTATTTCTTTATTACACCTATTTCCTCTTTCCTTTTTCTTTTCTTGCTCTCTTGCATACTCCTTTTCTCTTTGTCCCTTTTTATCTTCCTATTGTCTCTATGTTCATGTTCCCCAACTTTTTATTTCTTTATTACACCTATTTCCTCTTTCCTTTTTCTTTTCTTGTTCTCTTGCATCCTCCTTTTCCCTTTGTCCCTTTTTATCTTCTTATTGTCTCTATGTTCATGTTCCGCAACTTCACTCTTTCTTTCATATTCACCACTGGAGGATGTCTCCACTGGTTCCCGGTTAGTGAATTTCTATGTCCTGCACTGCCTTGATTTGATGTCTCACTTTCTTTGTCTTTACCCTTCCATTTTATGTTCCCTCCACCTTTTGATAAGGACATCGAAGGTGTCTTCTTGCTTTCTACATTTTTTGACCACTCCTCCATCAACTTTCTCATCACCCCATGGAGCCATCTTGCCCACCTTCCATCCAGGTGATAGTCCTATCATAAATGTTGTCCCACTTGGATGTAGATATTAGTTGGGAAACTGTGTCCCTCCCAAATCTCACACTTGTTGTCCACTATCTTTCTATTGTACCTTGTCTCATTTTGTTGGATGTGTCTTTTGTTGCATTAACCTCAATCTAACTTTTATTTGCTACTCAATTGGTATTGGGTGTTCTATCCCATATTTGATAAAACAATTAGATGGGAGACTTATCTTGAACCAAAATTTGATTTGCTTGTCCTTGTCATTCTTTTTGCTTGTCTTTTTCCTATGCAATTGACATTATCCTCTAAATAGTTTAAAACCCATTCAATGATAGTTCAATCCTTGTTCTCAATTGAGTTCTCACTTATTGCTTTCTGCCTATCTCACATTGGTTTATCATCTTGTACTTGGGGTTTCCCATCTCTCTTGTACTTAGACACACTCCAACCTAACAAATCTTACTCACTTAGTGATCAAATAATAGCCATTGACTTTGTAGGGAATAACCCCAAAATGTTGGACACTAAATGTCAAGGACACTTAGTGCTAACATTAACTAGAATTGTATGCTATCTTAAACATTTACTACAAAGCACCTATAATCTCCAAAACAACTTAGCTCATCAACATAATCCATATCACTAAGCGTAACCATTTCTTTGACTCTAGAGCATTAGTCCAGGGCATGTTCATATCAAAACACTAAGACAATAGAAGCATAAACACAACATGTATTGGTCACAAATATGAGACACATTTATAGTGGAAAACTCGAGAACCAAGAGAATAAACCACTCTAGGCCCATTATCTTCTTCAATAAAAATTGTCACACATCCATGACCACATGCCCCATCTATCCCATGCAGACATACGTCCTTGCCACACTCTATCTCAACCTTGTCACTTAGCTTTGTTTATTGTCTTGTGAGACAACGCAACAAGACAACTCAAGACACTAACTTTGTATAGAACCATCCATGCCCAACACCTTCTCAATGAAACACCCTTCTATAAACAAACAAAAAAAACTAGTGGAGGGCACAATAATTGACCAATTGATCTTAACTGAATGGTTACTAGTTGAAAACCTTGATTCAACCCTTGCTAAGTACATCAATCTACCTCTTATGTCAAATAGAATTGAAGTTAGAGAGAATTATAATGGTGGCGAGAGAAATTAAACACTTAACTTATAATGCAATAGTATATGATTATAGATTCCACTTTGTAAAAAAAAACCAAAAACCAAAAACAATAGCTAGTCACATATCCTAACACAACCCTTAAGGCCAACTTGCAAGTAATCTCTAAGCTAATAGCTTTGCCATTTCAACATGTATTATTTCACAGCTATTAGGTTACCCATATGTTGAATTGAAAGTTAGGATTGTATAGGATATGCCAATCTCTAGTTTTAAATTACATCCTTACATAAACCTTAAAAACCTTAATGAGATTTATTATTAAATTATAGGAGATATGGTAGATTATTCAATAAAAGTAATGTAATCGAGAAAAAAATATCCACGTGGCGCTCAAGACTGTGTTGTCATGTCTTGTAATAGAGGTCATTTGGCCTCCAAAATTATACCTCTATTGGTTAGGAGAAATTAAAAAAAAAACCAGTGGGGGTCTTCTTCGCGGTGACCTGCATTATAGTATTTCAGACCCTGACTTGGGAAAATTGTTCACAATCCTCTCTATAGTGTTTGAATGACGGTAATGGATTCTCAAGCGCCCACGACTAATGCACTACTGGATCCTCCATAAGATTAATCAATTTTACAAGGTAAGCAGATCCACTCTCTGCCATTTAAAAAAATTCGAAACCTAATTTGCGGAGATCGGAGCTGCAGGGATTTCATTCTGTTGAAGATATGAATGATATGCATTATGATCTGATAAATAGACATTAAGTACGAGAAGCGAAGGGCCTGCGCGGGGAAAGAAAGAAAATGGGGGAAACAATGGATGCCATGGATGCGGGATGGGAGGAATTGAGAAGGGAAGCCCGTAAATTAGAAGGTGATTTGGACGTCAGGCTCTCTTCTTATGCCAAGCTTGGAGGGAGACTTGCTCATGGAGGTACCCACAATTTTATTAAACAGTCGTTTAATTTGTTTTGAAAACTGAAACTACCCTTTAGTTGAAGCTTGTTTTTTGATGGCCAGTGTTATGTAGCCACACCCCAAGGCGTTTCTTGATTGATTTTCATGAATGCTATTCATGGGTTATGCTGCCACACCCCAAGGCGTTTCTTGATTGATTTTCGTGAATGCCATTCATAGGTTATGCTGTTAATTGCAATTGAGTAACACGAAAATGGGGAGAATAGACAGGAAAGTCAGGTCGTCTTTGGTATCTCTAATTTCCCATCTGATCCCCCGCCCTCTTTCTAAGCCCAAAACTGAACCGCCAGGTACCCCACTAGAAGGAGTGAAAAGTTGCAGTGACGAAGAAATTCTGTTGACTGCCTTGCTGTTAGGTCTCAAATGGTCATTACTAGAGTATTAGAGTTATGTACATGTAATAAGAGTGATGATGTAGAGTGAGGTTCATGTAATAATTATGAGGCATAATAAGGTACTTGGCGCACACGAACATTTCATTAGTCTACACATGTGCATTGTGTGCATTATGTGCGATTTACTTTGGTGAGGTTTACCGTTTAAGGTACTTGGCGCACACGAACATTTAATTAGTCTACGACTCTACACATGTGCATTATGTACATTATGTGCGATTTACTTTGGTGAGAGTTACGTGTAATGTATGTTAGTGAACCGTTGCGTTCCCAATAGAGTCATAGAGCCTGTCGCTTTATACGTATAAGAGGTCTCCTAACAATTTGTATGATCATCACCAACATGTAATATCGTATGAACATGGTGTTCAGTACATTTTCTGGCATTACCTTGCATTCTATGATAGTGAGTTATGAATGTCATATTCAGACACACCTTATAACTAACTCTATTATTATCTTTCCAAACCGTGCAACCTGGGTGGAAAAGCTTTTGCTTGCAACACCTGCCAACTTATTTGTTTTTTTTCCCAATAGCAGATTCCCCCGTTCTGCCTGGTGTTCTAGGTCAACTTCTAGCACATCTGCAACTAATTTTAACTGCAATTTTTTTATTTAAAGTCACGAACCAGACTGGAAAACCAGATTGCAAAAGTGGTCTCTAAAAAATACACAAAATATTCAAATTTTAAAAAAATACACAAAATATTCAAATTTTAATTAAAAAATATATTCATGTACATCAATGTAAATCCAAACCATTAAACAGAAAATATTAAATGTATGCTCCTATATGAGATATAGGATCTGCAATACATATAATTGGAGTTTTGAATGAAAATACACCAGTGTAGATGCATCTTAACTCTGGATTTATCAAACACTGAGAGGGATAAAACAAAAACAATTGAGATGCAAATTTCTCAGTGCTTAAAAGATCCCTATTTAAGATGGATCTACTTTGGAGCTCTCTCTCACTCTAAAAATGTAGTGGGTTGTTAAAAAAACTATTAGGAATGGTGCCAAACAGAATTGCCTCAGATTCCTCTTCTTCCAATAGTTAATATGTTTTAGTTTTTATAGTGCTAATTTTGTGTATAGACACATTTGTGAATGAGTATTATTTATCCCACATTAATATTTTTACTTTTGTATAATATTTTATATTGGATCGACATATGCTGATGTCAGTGTTATGGAGATGAAATTGATATTACAATCTCTTCAATACTGTGCTGTAAAATGCACCTCACTTCTCTTGGTGCGATAAACATTGAAGCTCTAAATGGCTTTTAGGGCCCCAAAATGATCATGCTACATACTTTAACTACAAATAAATCATTACATATTGAGAATATTATCCCCTAGATTGGGATCTTCATTGCCCTTTACATTGATATCATGAGTGTCTCAATTGAATTCTCCATGTGCAACACTAGTTCTTGGAATATATCGTGTTGTAAGTGGCTCCAAGTCGATCCAATTGGTGTTCCAAATGGTTTCTTTTCTTTGTGTGGATGCGCTCAAACACACTCAAGTTGCGCTCACACCTAAAAGCCTTACATGTCTGGCTTGAGATTTGAACTGCAAACTTTTATAATTCAGAGCATTTGCTGCCAAACATCTTCCACCAATATGCTGCAAATTGCAACAAGAGTCAAAGACAAAGTTAGAAAATTCAAGAAACGAGTTTGAAACTTTGAGTAGAAGAATTAAATATTGTATAACAATTTTGAAATTGCTCAGCAGGTTGGTTCTTGGTTATGCTCCGAACAACCAAGGTTTTACCAAAGGTACCTAAGCTTTCCCTGTAATTCTTTAGCTTTTTGCATATTTATCCTGACCATTCATATCAGGGACAATGTGCTCTATGCATTCATACAAGCCATCTTTCACCTCCTCATTTGCTTCAAAGTCTCTAGCGTAATGGTATGTTGAGTTCAGGTAAAAGCCACCTCCATGTACAAGGTGATGGAGTTGCTTGTGCCATCTCTCACCGATGATATTCCAAACAGGGCGTACTTATGTATTTTAACATTATATGTTGCCTTTATTTGATCGTTGGCCTGATCCCTGTCCTCATAAATATATCCCACGATGTGTTTATCCCCATCTACATTGTACAATGCTCTAACAAGGGGCTTGATGACTATAACAACCTCATTTGCTTTAGACCAAAAAGAGGTCTCATAAGCTTTCCCACATATGTCTTGCCCATCCAGCTTGTGTCTCTAGTTTGATGAATTGCGTTCTTCACAAGAAAACATCTTCCTCAAATTGTTTTTATGCAAAATGTGAAATTGCAACGTGAGGAAATTTGTTGCAAATTGAGTGATGCTTGGCTTAACAAGTTCCCTGCCACCTATATGTTTCTCATAAGCTTCAAAAACCCATGTGTGCTTATATAGGTATTTGATTATGTTTTTGGCTTGCTCTACAGCTGTCTTCACCCAATCTATGTTGCCTATATCTTCAAGTGTGAGGTCTAGGCAATGTGCAGTGCATGGGGTCCAAAAAATGTTTGGTTATTTCTACTCCAACAACTTACCAAGGACACTATAGTTGGAGGCATTATCAATGGTTACTTGTACAACATTTGCTATACCACCTCCATAATTACTTTATCCAAAAGCTGAGATAATAATTGTGTATCCTTCACATGACTGGAATCTGGATGCATCTACAAATTTGAGGGATATGGTTCCTTGTGGGCAAGAAATGAGGAATTTAATCGTGGTGCAGGACCTTCCATCAGTCCATCCATTCGACATAATGGTACATCCTGTGTTGCTCCATGGATCTTTGAATTCTGTCCATTCATCATTTATTTTTTTGACTTCACTTTCCAAATGTACCTCCCTCAGCTCGTGAAAATCAGGGCCTTTGAAGCCCAAACCACATGCAGTGATGGCATCTAACATTGACTGATAATAAGGGTATTGGGAAAGATTGAATCATACCATCATCTAGTTATGTATTTGAAAGCTACCTTCTTGTATTGCTTCTTCTATTGGTTATCAATGGTGGGTTGAGAACCATGGGTGGTGCAGGGTGCAAAAAAGCCATTGATCTTCTTCCTCTTCAAAGTGGATATGACATCAACTACAGACGAAGGAACATATCTAAAGGGATCCTAAGAGGGAAAGTGAAGGAGGCTTTATGACTAGGGTTTCCAGTGCCACTTCCACTTTCATGCATGGGAATCTCTCTACTTCTCCCTTTCTCAACATTTATTTCTTTTGTCTTGGCTTTTTCTGCTGGAGCAGATTCAACAGAGGCTAGCATTTGGGCTTTTATATCATCCGAGACTTTTAGATATGGCATTTCACTCTATGTATTCCTGCTAAGTGGCATTTCACTCTATGTATTCCTCCCTTGTTTTCCTTTTGACAATGGTTGCATACAAAATTTCCCATCAACCATTTGATAATGGTTCTATGGAGAGTATTTCAAATTCTTGCGAGCCATGAAAATATCTCTCTAACAATGGAAATAAATCTGCAAATAAAATTAAAAAGGCCCTAGCTTACTTATTTGCCCCCCAAAAAAGCAACTTGAAGAGAGACAATGAGGGTTTGAAAAAATATACCTACCTCTGAATGGGCACCAGCATCCAATTCAAAATGACCTCGAAACTTGTTGATATTATGTAGATCGATAATGTAGATTCTATATTCACCAAGATCAGCATACAAACAACTCCAGATTGGTGCCAATGTCACTCCAAATCAACTCTCTTTGTTGCAGCTCCAAAACCTCCAAATTCTCACAAGTGCTTAATGAGAATATCTTGAGGCAAATTGAGGGGTCTTCATCTTTAAATAGGCTAGGATTAGGGTTTAGGGGGGAAGTGAAATTTTTTTGTTTGGAGAAATCGCCATGGCTTGGGTAATCCCTGAAGTAAAAATCGGCTGAAAACCAGTTTAAGGGCAAAACTGGACTGGAACACCAACACAACAGTCTGAACCGGCTGGTTTTGATAATTCTGGTGTGGACCTCCCAAGCCATGTCGAGAACATGGATACTTGTATGAGCCACGAGCTTTGCTATCTCAAAAGTAAAAAATAATTTTTTTGTATCAATTCAACCTATGTTACCATGAAAGGCAAATTAGAAATAAAACAAGAAAAGGTTGGAACAATAAATGTTTTAGGTTTTTTTTGATACATATCCTAGAATAATTAAATTTTAATTATCATCATACATTGAAAAACTACAAATCATTCAAATTTATACAAGTACATGTTGAGTTTTGGTGTACCTTGGGAAGTGGTCCCCTTGTGGTTGTGGGTCTCTAACCACAAGAGGGAAATATTTGTACCTTTGTACCTTGTACTTTATGTCTAATTCCACATTGACTTTATCCTAAGTAAAAAAGATGGAATTTGTCACTTAAGGCAAAAGTGACAATTAATTCACTTTGTGGGTGAATTGAGGGACATAAACTGAACTTAGGAAACTTAACCCAAAGTGGGTTTCTAAGTGAGATTCTTTTGGGGAGATCTCACCCATTAATTAGAGATGGCTAGGAGTGATCTAGGCCATTGATCTCTAGGTTTCATTATGGATGGTTCAAGAGGGGTGCATAGGGCAAAGGGAGGCTCATTCACTCATTTGTTCACTTGGAGAGTTTGGAGAAGAGCATTGAGAGGAGAATGGAAGCATTGTCTGAGGAAAGCTTGGGCGTCTTCATTCATGGAGGGTGCAAGGAGGCTCAGGGCCTCATTATTTTGTGGTGTGAGTTCTTGCTTGGTGGAGGGCGCAAGCTTAGCAGGCACTAGTTGTACTTGAGCTATTGCAGATCTGAGTGGTTCAGTGTTGAGGCAACATACAAGAGCTTCTTTGTGTGCAAGGGTTTCTTCATTGGCCAAGGGAGGATCAAGGGCGCACTAGTTCAATGGGATTGGCAACAAGGGAGAGAGGGCACACTTGGGTGCATTCTTCATGTAACCTTCTAGCCAAGCTTGAGAGGAGCTTGCTACTTGTAGAGGTTCCATTGTATTTATTTGCTTGTTGTATACCATGCTTGAGACATCACATATATACACTTTCATTCTAAACTGGTTTTCCCGAGGGGTTTTATCCAGGGTCATGTTGACCAAAAATACTTGTGTTCAAATTTCATGTATGCTTAGTGTTTAAATTAGTAGTAGGAGCTTTTATCCTAGAGGAGTGCTATATGTTTTGAGGTTTGCATGTACTAACATTCAGTTACTAAAACTATTTGCAAGGGCACCTTAAAAGAGCATATATCCATCAGTTGAAGGCATATTTCTTGGCAAAATTAAACATACCTGTTTGCTGTCCTAAAACAACAACAAGGACAGATTTGGATAATTAAACTTAGAGCCCAACAAGAGGTCATAAGACAGACCTGTTGGGCAACCTTCATAGTTCCTCAAAAATCTACATGGTATCATGTTAAATTTGTAGCAGCTGCAAGAGCCATTCTCCGGGAGGATGGCAAAGACCCTAGCCGAGATCTAGGGCCCCCAGTGCACTCTTGGGGTACTTGGTTTGGGACCAAAACAATCAGTGCCATGGCAAAAGACCCTTGTTAGGGCCCCCAGTATATGACTGCGGTTCTTGGTTTGGGACCAAGCAGTTAAAGTCCCTAGATATGTCTAGGGCCCCTGGACATGGTTCAGGGTACCCATGCCTGGGGCATGGGTTGATCCTTGGTCTTGTACCTTGGTGGATAAGACCCCAGAAATGTTCTGGGGCAACCTGATCCTTGCTCAGGTACTTTGTTGGTATATGACCCCTTTTGAAGGTGGGCATGATCACATGAGGGATGTATCCCATATGCAATGATGATAAAGTTAAAAGGACACCTTGAAAATGGATGGACAAGTATTGCCACCTAAAACCCCTTCACCTTTGCTTGTGTTTATTTGGGTTTTGTTTTTTGGCTTTAGGGGTCAATATGAAAATATTAATTAAATGTTTAATTTATAACA
>JZKD02S2279634.1:344720-356165 GCA_000966675.3 Picea glauca
TCCTTCCTTCTCTTCTATCTGCCCAGCTCCCTCTCCTCTCTTACTCATTCAAATGACAGAATGAGAATGCCCAACACCCTTAGGCACCCTATACCCAGCCTCCCCCACTGATTGCCTTGGGATTAGTGCCTAGCAGGAGTTTCAACGACCCAGATTGAGCCACCCCTTCTATGGACCCCACTCAGCAGGGCCCCACACAACAATAGGCTGAGTGCTCCACTTAGCAGGGCCCCACAATCCACTATTCAAAAAAAGAATTTTGCTGGGTTTCCTAAGTCAGACTTAGGTTGAATTGGGTAAGTTTAATGTCCACTCACATGCCTAGGACACACAGGCATGAGCAGACACCTTCTGCTGCTACGGAAAATTAACACTCCCTCTTAGCGAGGAAGGTTGTCTGCACAGCCTCCAACTTGTCCCTGAAGTAGTCAAATTTTCCTTTCACCAAAGGCTTTGTGAGTATGTCTACAATCTGCTCACCGATTGGCGTATATTGTAGTTAGCATTGAATAAATGTAATGTGGCCTCATTAAAAATGGTCGAATGGGTAGTTAGCATTTGGTCATGATTAGGGTTTTCTAGCTAGTTATAAATATGGATGAAGTCCTCCTTATGAATCACGTATTCAAATATTATTGTATTGGAGCTTAGCTCATTGGAAGGTTTCCCCGTCGAAGAGACAACTTGCAAGTGAACATGAGTTGATCCTTCCATAAAAGGATCATTGTATGGTGTTGCCCTATCCTAAGGGTTTTGGATTGAATAAAGCGTTGAGCATTTTTGATATATTTTTTGTGATTCAATTTTAAGGGCCAAGGATCTTTACTAGTGCTATCAAAGCTCTTTCTTGGGCAAAAGAGAAATAATTTGCCTTTCTTTTTTTCCCTCTTTTCGTAGGTTTTCAAGAGAAAAATAGGGCCACGACACTTAGATCCATTTCTGAAGGTTTTTGTCTAGGATCTGAGGAAACAAATTGTAGATCTAATCCCTCTCAAAAGAAGTACGCGATTTCATAAAAAATCACTCAAATCAGAGTATGAGAAGTCAAGATAATGGTGATTTAAAGTCAACTATTCTAGGGTTTTTCGATGATGATTACGAGTATTGTGGAGTAGATATCTTTTGATGGTGTATAGATTGTAGCCCAACTAGTGCCAATAGAAGCAAAGTGGTAGTGGCATTTCAGAATTGGGTTCATAATAGAGATTTAGAGAAGTATCACGAAAGTTATACCTGTTTCAAGTTGGGGCCTTAAAACCTTCAAGGAAAATCTTTCGACACGGTTATCTCTCTGTTTGTGAACTAGATGGTAGCAGAACCAGTGCCAGTAGAAGCAGAGTGGTTGTGGAATTTTAGAATTGGAGTCATAATAGAGATTTGAGTAGTATCGTGGAAGTTACAACTATTTTAAGTTGTGACTTAAAACTCTCTTGAGAAATTCTTGCAACACACATTTTTCTTTGTCTGTGTACTAGATCGTAGCAAGACTAATGCCATTAGAAGCAAGATGCTTGTGGCATTTCGGAATTGGGATCATAATAGAGATTTTGATCAACATCGAGCTAGTTATGGTCATTTAAAAATTGCCACCTCAAAACCCTAGTTGCACAAAGGAGATTGATTGAATGTAAAGTTCTTTGAATTCTCTTTTAAAACCCTAGGTCTCATATTTATAGTCGATTATGACATCTAACATGGATATATTAACCCCTATCATTAAGGAATATCTGGTGTTTTATGTAGATTCCGTGTAGGATGCAAATTATGTGGAAGGAGCCCCTCCTGTAAGTTTTCTTGAACTTGGTATGGATTCTGAAGAGTGTATCAAACAATGGTTATTCAAAGTAGAAGAATTCTCATGCCCTGAAGCATTCTTACACCTTGAAACAATTTGTATAGAGCGACTGTGATTGGAGGATCAAGTACAAAAACTGTAGGAAACATGTGAAGCAATCCGAAGGTGGGAAATTGGGAGACATATACAAGAGGAGTATACAAGAGGCATATTTGGTTGGTGGGATTTAGAGGAAGCTTGTGATGAATGGTATATAAACAATTGTCATTTATGTGAAGACAATTACTTTTAGCCTCTTCTTGATGACCATACTCTTCATCTGAAGTGAACATCATTGAGGGAAGTCAAAAGTAGGTTATGACTACCATTTTTCAGTCTACATATTCTCTAGTGGTAGTGTTCCTTCTAGATCCACAACTGATCTTTTGCATCGATGTGGATGCTATTTTTGTTATGGATGGTTCTATTTATTTGGTTCCACATGACCATGGTGGGCATTTGGAGCACAATACTCAGCTATTCGTCGAGCTGAGGTGTTATCAATTGGGAGTTAGTGTGAGTCCCTGTATATGGGACCCGGGTTTATGCATGAACTTCTTGGACTACTTTAGCATTGAGGATCTTGGTTTCCTAGACTATTTTGTGTTGTGGTCAACACCTACACATGGGACCCTAGTTTATGGGTGTATGTCATTGCCACAAGCATTGAGGACAATGTTTCTCGAAGGGTGTAATGGGGGCCAAAGGGCCCATTGGAGTTGATAATAGTGTAGGTATGGTGGCCATGTTATGTGGTCCATTAGAGTTAATAATAGTGTAGGTATGGTGGCCATCTAATGTAAGGGGTATTGGGTCCATTTTGTTTGTTATTATTAAATAATGCCCTCTAGGTAGTGAGCATTGAATAAATGTGTTGTGGCCTCGTTAAAGAAGGCCCACTAGGTAGTTTGCATTTGGTTATGATTAGGGTTTTCTAGCTAGCTATAAATAAGGATGGAGTCCTCCATATGAGTGATGTACCGGAATATTATTGTATTGGAGCTTAGCTCATTGGGAGGTTGTTCCCTCGAAGATGCAAGTGAACATGAGTTGATCTTTCCATAACATGATCATTGTATGGTGTTGCCCTACCCTAAGGGTTTTGGATTGAATAAAGTGTTGAGCATTTTATTATATTGTTTGTTATCCAATTTTAAGGGCTAAGGATCTCGACAGATTGGAGGCTTGAGGTAGCAATGCAAAATCTGGGTGTCCATGATCCTTCTTCATGAAATTTGGGAGCCGTTCTCCTCCCTAAGATGTAGAGTGGACATGTTAATACAGACCCCTGTATACTTCTGAGAGATGTTGTAACCACATTGTTTTACGTATTTAGAGATGGTTAATGACATGTTGCCTGAACATCTCGGTTGCCTTGTTTTGTTGTGTTATTTAGTATTTCATTGCATTATTTCATATCATCTATTTAGTTGTATTTAGCTCATGTTACTTTAATCTTACAGTAAGGAAACATTACAAAAAAAATGATTGACGTGATATATTGAAATAATAAAAGATCTAGTTATCTTTGGTTGCCTGAACTTCTGATTCCTCTGTTTGCAAGTTTTGGTACTGTGCTTATTTTTGGTCTTTTCTTTATTGTGTAGGAATTTAAGCGTACGAAAGGAAACATTAATGCCATGAGGGAGCATGCAGAGCTCCTTACATCTGTTCGTAATGACATCAGTGAGTACAAGGTATGTTTATAGGGTGTGGGATGTATTAGAAATAATGGTTATTTAAGTAAACTTTGCATTATGAGGCCACATTCTCTGCATGGCATGTCTTTTGCTTAGTTGAAGAAGAAATTTGTGTTTTTGGGAAACTTCTTTCAGGCTTCTGGAAGTATGTCACCTGGACCAAGTTTGCTACGAGAGAGGGCAGCCATACATGGAAACATTTCCCAAGTAAGATTTGATTCTGTTTTCTACAAGTTTACGCAGAGGATAGTGTTTGCATTTGGTTGATACATGTTTCTAAACTATATCAGTTAGAAACAGGCTTTTGCAGGTCTTAACCCAAAATTTACCAAAATTTCTCATGTAAAGATGCTATTCCAGGACCAAAGCAAGGAAAATTATTGCCACAAATTTTTGTCAGAGTTCCAATGGAACAAGATATTCATTTGCACAAGTAGGGGTATAAGATGCATCTAAAACCATGGCAGCTTGAAGAATTCTAAAATTGGCAATGTTCTGGAAGATCTTTAAAAGAAATAATTGCAGGACTATAGTACACAACACTAGAACTTGTTTTCTTGTTAAACTCAACTTATTCATTTGCTTTAGTAGGGGCATAAGATGCATCTAAAACCATGGCAGCTTGAAGAATGCTAAAATTGGTAATGTTCTGGAAGATCTTTGAAAGAAATGATTGCAGAACTTCAGTACACAATATTATAACTTGGTTTCTTGTTTAAACTCAACTTATCCATAAAACTACTTTTACATAAAATCCTTATTAGGGAAAAGCCTTTGCATGCGACATCTTGACAGAAGATACATAATATGGAAGTAGCACTTTAAGGTCTATTAAGATATTGCTAGAGAAATGTTCTAATTTTTTTGTCTTGGAAAACTGCTATCTTTGACTGCTATCTGCCTTATACATAAAACAAAATCTGGTGGATTAAAGTAGAAGTGGTAGATGCTGGGTTTGACATTCACTGCTAACTATAGGCTGGGAGTAAGTAATCTTTTTCCTTTTGCTACTCCTTAGAACATAGGAGTAGAAGTGCTGCCTATTTCAATGGTTTGACTAAACTGATTTGGTTCCCTTCGACTCTTGAGCATATGCTTGTTTCTAAATTGAAGTTTAAGAAAGCTCCCAGTTAGTAGTCATTGAGTCTACTGGTTACTTTTTTCAGAGGAATTATTTTGTTGATTTGATTATAACCATTTTTTCTACTTCAACAGAGCCATTGGTTGGGTGACTGGTCTTGACTATATTTTTGGCTCATTTAAAATTTTTTCTACTGGGAGTTTACAATGAGCTATCCTTTTGAGCTTGGAAGGCAATGATATGTTTCAAGTGGCCAGTTAGATCCTTGTCATCATACATGTAGTTTCACAAGTACTGCATGGTATTGAAGCATTGCTGCAAAAAATGGCACAATGTTGTACAAAATAACTGGAATACTTGTTACAACTTGTAACTTTGCAGAGAACATGTTTTTGTAACGAGGAATGTTTGTGATCTAAGTTTCTAACAATGCTTGATGGAACACACTTAGAGCAAGGGATGTTTAATCGGCATACCAGGATGCTTTATGTAGTTGGTAAAATTTTAACTACAGAAATAGTTATTGAAACAAAAAAGCCAAAAAAAACTGAAGTTTCCAAAAGTTTAATTTTTCCCTTACTGAAAGCTACTGCAAATGTATTTTTGTATTTTTTGTAGTAGCTATGGTTATTCAGATCTCGCCCTATTGGAGAATGAGGGGATCAAAGCTATTAGAAGGTGAAGATATTTGACTATCGCATCATACCATGGGACTAGCTTGCTAATCATTTATTTAGGTAGGTATAGCACCACCTTAAAAATATACCTTTTATCCTAGTAACTGTTGGAAATATTGGTGTAATTTGTACATGTGGCCACAACCCATTCATATGTATCATTAGTTGTAATCATCGCTAAATCCATACCTTATTCTTCTATTGTATTACTAGGTGTGGTTAGAACTTAGGACTGCTGACCTAGTCAATAACCCTCTCGGGGAGTGTGCCCCAACTTATGTGGGCCCATAACCCTCTTGGGACTTGAGAGGACACCCTACCTACTTAAATGGTACACCACTAAAACTTGATTTCTAAATCATCTTTTTTGATCATTGAGCTAAAGCTTTTCTAATACAAGTGTTTTGAGCCTACAGGAACTACATCCTCGCCGCCCGACTCCTCAGCGTTCTCTTGTGGTTGGCATATTTTCTCTTTTATATGCATTTGTGCATCTCATGTATAGTGCACTCATGCTTGGGCATCCTTCTCTCTCTCTAGTGCTCCTTGGTTCAGCTCTAGCACACTTCTTTGGTGCTGTTTTTTCTCTTCTTACTGCAGGTTTTTGGGTTGGCGTTTTGGTTCCATTCAATCCCCTCTTTTTGTTTTTGATCTCAATGGGGGTTTCAGAGCGGGTGTGAACCTTTCCTACTGACTTTGTTGTTAGGTTTATTTCTTGGCTGTTCATACTGCTGTGTTCATATTTTGGTGACCGGAAGAGAACCAAATAAGAGGAATATTAGGGTTGTTTTTCATGGTTTTTTTTGCTTGCTGGAAAAGATGTTTTTAGGGATGTTGTTTTCTGTTTTATGCACTAATTAAAGAGATCTTGTCGACTGATTTGAGTGCCCAATAGTAGGGTTTCTTCTTGGCTATTCATGTTGGTCATTTTGAAACCAACTGATTTGTTTCAGAGTTTTATTTCGAGATTCATCCAAAGATTTTGACTAGTGGTATTGCCCCAAGGGCTGCGTAACTAGGTTTTTGGGTCATTTCTTTTTAGGGTTTACCAGGTCTTATCTTGGGGTTTTAACCTACCTTAAAGGGCCCACTACAACAGCTGATCTAGAAGTTTGTTTGGATCATGTCATTCAAGGTTCACTTTAGCATTTGGTATGAATTTTTCTCATCATCGTAATCCAAAATAGACTTGAACAAATATCAAATGGACTTAACGACTCAATTCAATGAAGAAGACTCGACAAAATTAGGTTATGGAACTGAAGCTTGAGGCTATGAGGTTGATGACAATGTCAGAGGATGTGGTTAACATTGTGAAGGGCCCCACACTTGTTCAATCCGCTACTGCTTGTCTCCAAAGTGCTGCATTGCTAATGAAAGCACAAAATAATTAAATAATTGAAGGATTAAAAGAAAAGAAGAAGACAAATGAGGAACCAAAAACCAGAGCATTGCCAGTAAAAGACAAAGGGGAGGAAGAGTGCTGGTCCCTGGAGTTGGGGATGCCTTGCCTTCAGTCGCTCCCAACAAGCCAATTATGTATATAAACTTCTGCATAGCGTTGGAGAAGGGGTTCTTTGGCAGAGTAGAGAGGGATTGTATAAGAAATTTCTGAGTTTGTAATCTATAATGCTCTAGAGAGCCAAAACACCATTGTAATTTTGCAATTGCTGAGAATTAAATATGGAGCAAGCCATTCGATGTTGAATTTTTTCCTTAGGTTTTTCACTAGGGTAATCTCTGTTGTTCTGGTTGTGTGCTTTGTTCTAGTGTATTGTTGTGCAAACTATAGTTTGTAGAGATGCCAATTGTTGCCTGAAATCGATTTTCCTAAGCTGCTCCGTGGCCACAACAACCAACTAACTTAGATCATCCATCTAATTGATTAAGAGGAAATGAATGACTACAATAAAGTGTTGTTGGCCATGGTTACCAATCTTAGATTGAATTTCTAATTCCATTTGCTAAAAATTAGCATGTCATCCCCTACACTAGCTGTTGAAGCTTATAGAGAAACCATACACATTACTCATCTTATGTACTCATTGGAATTTTAATTGATTATAGTGCCATCACTAGCAATTCGTTTTGATTTCTAATTCTTTGAAGCATATCTATAATTGTTTTACCCAATCGATTGCCGACAACCCTGTTTGCTGAGATCTTTGGGTGGAATTCAAAATTTAATTGACCAATTGCTTTATCATTGGTATAGTGAGTTTGTTGGTCTGTTGGTGTGTTCAATTGCTGTGTCAACCACATGCTACAATCTTGTATTTTCATTGTGTACTTTGTTTGATCTATGCATATTAACCCAATGTTGACTCTCCCTTAGGTGTGTGGTGAACAACTCACAGTGTGAGCATTTCTTTGATTGGATTACTGGCTAGAGTAGACTATTTGTGCTCCGCTTGTATCCATCCCCCTTTGCTTAGTGCTACTACATTCTCTCCATTCAAAGCGTGGACATTCACTTACAACCATACGTATTATCATGAAATCTCATATTTATATTTATATTTAACATCTCATGCTATTGTGAAACCATAACGAGAATGGTATGATGTATTTTTTCCATTGCTTAATTGAATTGGGAATGGGCATATATATATGTTAATTTCTTTAAAATCTAGCACTTGACCATTAATTCCGAGCAAAACACATTTACTGAATAATAGTACAGCTAGGTTATTAACGATAAATTCAGCAAAAAACATTAAACGAAAACCAAACACATTTGCACACGTGATCTCAGGTAAATACCCCTGGAAAAACCCTCGTGGGAAAACCAGATTTGTGATGATTTTATTAAATAAAATCAGGGCTCCCGTCCTGGGATAATGGCCCTGATGAGGAAATACAAATGCAACAAATAGCCTAGCCTATTACCCAAGATCAATCCTTTGATCTTGCTGGTTGCTACTTCCCTTGTTGCCCTCTTGCACCCTTTCCTCGACCTTCGCCCTTGCACACCTGATTGCTCACTCACTCTCTGTCTGCCATCACTATGTCCCATCCTCTCACATAGGCTGTCTTTTATAACCTTGAGTTTACTCTAAGTCCAAAACCCTAGATCTACTAAAGTGATCAATGGATGCGATCTAATCTCACATTCACTTTAGATCTAATGACTAGGACTTGATTTAATTATTAATGCCAAATACTTAGGCATTTAGTTAAATTAAACTCACTTTATTACAAAAGTACATTCATGTACATAAAGTGAATTTCCTAAGATTCCGAGAGGCATTTAAGACAACTCCCATGTGCTAGACACAAGCCAACGTGGAAGTACCTGTTCGATGCCTGTTGCAAATCTTGATCTCGGTGCAACCTGGTTTCTGTCAGAGACTCGGCTATGATACCATGTTAACTTCTTTAAAACCTAGCACTCGACTGTTAATTCCAAGCAAAACACATTTACTGAATAATAATACAACTAGTTTATTAACGATAAATTTAGCAGAAGAATTAAATGGAAACCAAACACATTTGCACATGTGATCTCAGGTAAATACCCCTGGAAAAACCCTCGCGGGAAAACTAGATCTATGTTGATTTTATTAAATAAAATCAGGGTTCCCGACTTGGGATAATGGGCCTTCCGAGGAAATGCAAATGCAGCAAATAGCCTAGCCTATTACCCAAGATCAGTCCTTCAATCTTGTTAGTTGCTACTTTCATTGCTACCTCCTTGCGCCCTTTCCTTGGCTCCTGCCCCTGCACACTTGAATGCTCACTCATTCTTTGTGTACCATCATTGTGTCTCATCCTCTCACATAGGCTGTCTTTTATAACCTTGAGTTTACCCAAAGTCCAAAACCCTAGATCTCCTAAAGTGATCAACGACTGGGATCTAATCTTATGTTCACTTTAGATCTAATGGCTAGGAATTAATTTAATTGCTAATGCCAAATACTTAGGTATTTAATTAAATTAAACTCACTTTATTACAAAAGTACATTCACTTACATAAAGTGAGTCTCCTAATATTTTGAGAGGCATTTAGGACGACTCCCACATGCTAGACACAAAGCCAACGTGGAAGTACCTGTCCGATGCTACTAAAAACATCAACAATATATATATATATATATGTGTGTGTGTGTGTGTGTGTGTGTGTGTGCTTGATGGTATTGAAGGGTAGATGACTCATTCTCATGTGTTGGGTTGAACAATTTAGATATGTAGAGTAAGTTTTATTGCTAGAATAATAGAATTGTGGAGATAGAGTTTGAGGGCACTTGAATCCTTTGCTGGATCTTGATCTCGTCATTATAAGAGAACAAATCGAGTATTGAAACTAAATTTGAATAGAGAACAAGAAGTATGATCTCAACTTGTTTGTGAATTTCAGAGACATTTGACTTATATTTCTGTTGTAAAGATTCGTGTTGGTGAGGTGGATGGCCTACTGTTTATGGATCTATAGCATTCGACCCCAAATTCGAAGACACTTGGTGAAGAACTTGTATGGTAAACACCTGCAACGGATATCAAGACAATGGGCAAGCATTGCTGCAAGGCCTAGAGTGGAGCAAAAAACCAAGAATGGTAGGGATTTTGCATGAAAAACATGACAAAGAAGATCTAAAAGCCATGTTTACTCAATTGGAGGAGAGCATTACTGCATTGACATATATGACTACTAGTAATGGAGTGTGAGGAAGGAAACTCACAGGAGACTGAGCATGAAGAAGACAAGGCTGACCCAAGAGATCCCAAAGGTGAGAAGCCCAAAGAATCAGGTAAAGACAATTCTCTTCCTTCTTCTTCTAATATTCAATTTAAAGTTGAAGTAAGTCTTGAAATACTAATGTATGATGGTCAAGTTAATAGTGAAACATTGGATAGTTGGTTGAAACAATTGGGGGTTTATTTTGGCCTTTACCAAATCAAATAAACACAACAGATTTCTTTTGTTCATTTGAAGATGACTGGACATGTTTTGTTGTGGGAGAGCTATTTAGATGCATTGAGGATAGGCAAAAATTCCGTGGTTACAAAATGGAAGGATTTCAAGGCATTGTTGAAATCACAATTCTATCTTGTTATTGCCTTGCTGAGCTTGCCATCACCTTTTTGAGCCCAAAGTACTTGCCTAGTCAACTACATTTGAAACCAAGTGTTGCCTTCACAACGTTCACATTTTCAAGGGTACTCACGCATTTAGCTGAATTTCCTTTAATCTTTCAACAATTGGCATCCTTCTTGATTATCTAAAAACTTGGTTTTTTCCTTCCTTTCTCGAACTCAGTTTCTAGCTCGATTTTTGAATTGGGCCCAATATCCCTATTGGGCCCCCTTTGCACTTGTTTGAGTGATTTCCTTGGCCGATTTCCACATTGGGGTTGATCTCCTAATTGTGACCCCTTTGCATTTGTTCGGGTGATTGCCTTGGTTGATTTCCACAGAGGGGCCAATCTCCCAATCGAGCCCCTTTTGCACCTGTTTGAGTGATTGCCTTGGTTGATTCCCACATTAGGGCTGATCTCCCAATCATGGTCCCTTTGCATTTGTTCGAGTGATTACCTTGGCCGATTTCCACTTTTGGGCTGATCGCCCAATCAACCCCCTTTACACATGTTTGAGTGTTTGATGCGGTTGATTTCTTGATTGGGCTCGATGACTCTGTTGGGACCCATGCTCACTTGCTTAGTGTTCGTTCGACCCGATTTTAGATCTTGAACAAAGGCCTTAAACTTCAAAGGCATGGAAAAGGTCCATACTATGGCAGGAAAGGTGGCACAATCAAGAGAAGACACCTGGACGAGAATCTCCACATGGACAATGTCATCACCTACCAAGTGGAGTTCGAGAAAGACAAGTGGCCCTGTGGGAAGGCGACCCGTGGACAAGAATCTCCACGTCAGTCAAGAATCTTCAGGGGAATCTTTGCACATTATTTGAGGTGTTTGCAGAGGTCAATTTTTTGATTGAGCCTAATGCCCCCATCGAGCCATTGGCTCACTTCGTAAGTATTCAATGCGATCAATTTATTGATTGGGCCCGATGACTCCATCGGGACCCTTGTGCACTGTTCGAACCTTTCACCGTGGCTGATTCCTAAATTGGGCCCATGCCTCCATCAGACCCATTGTACATTGTTCGAATTGTTTTTCTTGCACGATTTTAGAGTTCAAACACATTTTG
>JZKD02S2279634.1:386954-405262 GCA_000966675.3 Picea glauca
CACAACTTTGTTTATCATAGTGAATTATCGTGGGTTCCAACTCGGCACTGAACAAAACTGAGAGTGGCTTTCTGAGCCACGTTGCTTCTATGCTGGCATCACTTGCAACAAAGTTTTCTGCCTCTACAGTGCTTTGGGCTATGGAGCCCTGTTTCCTGCTGGACCAGGAGACAATAGTTGACCCCGAGCTCAAACAATATCCGAAAGTACTCTTCCGGCCCACTGTACTGCCCATCCAATCTGAATATGCATAACCATGAATCGTTACACCAAGCATTACACCTCCACTGTAATGTATCTAAACCCATAGGCTATAGTCTCTCGAACATATCTCAGAAAAGGTTTAACAACAGCCATATAAATATGCTTTGGTTCACACATGCACTGGATGAGGGCACTCATTGCATGATAAGAATCCGATCCAGTATGTATAGGATATATTAAGGACTCAAAAAGTCTTTCAGATCTTAAACTGTAGCTTGAACTTATAACTTCTACAGTTTTGGAAATCATTGGTGTGGATATGGACTTACAGTCCAATATGCGAAGTCTGTGGAGCATATCAACTGCGTACTTACTCTTCTGAGAGAAACATCTCACCTGGATTTTGTCACACCTCTAAGCTCAGAAAAAATAATGCAAAAGACCCAAGTCTTCCATTTTAACTTCTGTTGAAGAGCTCCCTCTTAGTCTGAGCTATCAAAATTTCCTCTCCAGTGAGGAACAGATCATCCACATATAAGACTAAGATAACTGGATGATTTTGTACAATCTTTATATAAAGATTGGGATCTATTATGCTCTTGGTGAATCCAAGACTCTAAGAAAGCTGCCTATTCTCCCATATCAAGCTCTCGGAGCTTGCTTCAATCCATGGGATTCTTTCTCATGGATTATGAATCCCTCAGGTTGTTTGATATAACCTCTTGTTCAACTTCACCATTAAAAAAATCAGTCTTAACATTTATCAGGTGAAGTTTTCAATCACTGATGGAAGTAATCTGGTAATAGGAGCAAGGATCTTGTCATAGTCAATTCCTCCGTTTTGAGAGAAGCCATGGGCCAAAAGATTAACCTTAATACTGCCATTTGTTGCATGTCATGGCCCAATCCACATACTGAGACTACTCCCTCTGAGTCTTATAAAAAGTTTGCCTTCTTGCATGTGCAAGTTGGCTCCCTTTGAACCTACAAGATCCTTTAACTTTGAATTGGTGTTGTATCTCTTCCAGATGGACTTTCATACTGAAAAAAAGTTCCATCATAGTGCGGAGGTTCTCAAACCAAAAATGACCTAGCTGACATTAACAATTATATGTTGAGATCACAGCTTCCTTGGTCATACAAAATAGATCACAACTCTTCTTGCTGTCAATAGTAGTCACATGCTTATTTCAAAATCAGTGATTTGTCTTACCTTGAACTTACCAGGGCTGAAAATACATCTTTTATTTTGCAGCCTGCCACCATCAATAGCTTCCAAAGACATCTCAAAATAAAAAATGTATGACAATAAGTAAGGCAGTCTATCTTTACCTCGTATGAAAATTTTTAAACAGAAACTGGTAAAAGATCTATGCACAACCTAGCCTGTAAAGACTTTTCAAGATCCTGCGAACAGATCTAAACTTTGATAAGGTCCCCATTTCTCAGAGAAGTGAATAAAACATAATAATCTAGCTAGGATACTGTTATTTGCAGGATCTATGAAAATATCTCCCGACTCCTCTTTGTCTGGATTCAATGAAACTTCGGAAAGTGTAATTGCTTCAGAAAGCAATAACCTAAATATCTTATCTGAAAAGTAAACTGTAAATTTAGATGCTGCAAAGATATGCACAAAGTTATGTGATTTCATATATGCATTCCAGCCAGGAAATTCCATGGAATAGATTTGAAATGCTATGGAAGATGTAGATATCAAAAGTCTTGACGCTTGTAAGTTCTGTAGGCCTTGTACCCAATTTATCACTCATGTTGAATCAAAGGGTTTGTTCCCATAAATTCAATCCTGGACTGCCCACAGAGAAGAAGTACATATTGGCCTCAGAGCTTAATACCCACTAAAAGAACAGTTTCTGCAGTTTAGTGGCAATTGGTGGTAATCAGAGATTTGACTGGACAGAGAGACCAATGAATGTGTCCAGTAAAGGATTTTAAGGAGTGTTAGCCACATCAATTGAAAACCGACATGTGGTCTTGGAAAGGGCTGCCCAAGTATAAGAAGTGCTACATGGAGGCATATCAACCTTTCTTGCTGAAAGACTTGAAAGTCTTGGTGCTATCAGGGTTCCAGCCTGTTTCAGGAGTGGAAGTTAGCACCAATTATTTTAGCACTTAAAGGTATGGAAACTTAAGTGTAAATCTAATATTGTCTCCTTTGCTCAAAAGACGAAAAAGCATTTACTAAACCTAAAAATTTCGGGGCAGAAACAAAACATCTGCTGGAGCACAAGTATCTAGAAGGTTGCATACCATTCCCTGTTCAAAAGCAAGTCAGGCCGCACATAGAATAAATCTTAGTCACACCTTTGAAAGGGTTAACTATTTTTAAAAAGATCAAGTTAAATTCGTCAAAAGAAGAACTTTGCAGGGCTAGTACAATTGATGTGCAATTTGCTTTTGCAGCCTCTTGGATTCGTATGTTTTGGAGATTGTTTGGCCCATCAAGAAATACAATGGATAAACAATTAAACTATTACCGGTACAAGCAACAGTCTCAATTCCACCAACACTTGAAAATCAGTCTTAGTGAGGACTCGTTCATAAGGAAATCTCTCATACAAAATTTTATTCAAAATAAGGCATGTGCTCATATCAAAAATAGTATCTTGTAGTGTTGTTGTATGACGTTGAATAGGAGGCATGCCTTAGAAAGTACCTATGCTGTATTGAATCAAAACAACGCATAATTTAAACTCAATATCAGTTTTGAGATGATGACCCTCGTTAGAAAAATGGAAACCAAACTAACCAGCCGTGTCTTCCAGCGTAGCCTTTATGCCTATCCGCATTCTGAATTTCATGTCAGGATCAATAGAATAACCCATTATATGGAACGTTTGTTACCATCAAGTAAAATTTGAGTTATATTTCCTTTGCTTCGCAGAGTATCCCATCATATGCATATTCAGTCAACACTAGAGAATTCATTTTCTTCAAATAAGCTTCTAAGTCATCAGCATAGCCTTTTAATGTGAAAAATCTACCAACAAAATACATGCTTCTGCATCCTTACAGCTCTATTGAGTGTGCCATGAAGATCTGAAAAATAAATCCTAAAACTAGGATCTATGTAGGCTCAAAAGTTTGTTACTAGAGAGCTCTTTTCACGCCCTAAGCTCTGGTACCATGTTAGTTTTAGGTAAAGAAAACAAGAATTTAATTTTCAAAATTTCTGTAGACAAAATCAGCATGAACACATCCAGGGGCCCTAGACATATCTAGGGACTTAAACTGCTTGGTTCCAGACCAAGAACCCCAATCATCTACTGGGGGTCCTAACAAGGGTCTTTCTGCTTGGTCCCTGACCAAGAACCCCAATCGTCTACTAGGGGCCCTCACAAGGGTCTTTCTGCTTTGTCCTAGACCAAGAACCCCAGTCATCTACTGGGGGCCCTCACAAGGGTCTTTTGCCATGGCTCTAACTGCGTGGTCCCAGACCAAGAACCCCAGGAGTGTATTGGGGGCCCTAGTCTACAACTAAGGTCTTCTGCCATTCTCCAGGAGAATGGCTCTTGCAGCTGCATTAAATTTAACAATAACTACCTGTTCATATTGCAGCAAAAAGATAAATACTAAGACTACTTATTACAGTCTTCCTCCAAAAGCCAAAAATCAGTACAACTTATCCTGGAAGCTTATACTAACATTCAGGCCCTTACATACAAACTGAAATTCTTCCTCCATATTCCTATCATCATACAAACATTAATACAAGGATTTCTCTGATTCTGAAATGAGAGTGCCTCCTCTGTACTCAAGTACAAGTAGAGTACCCTCCTGCATGATTAAAGCTTCTTTGGATAAGATATCTACTTGAGTGTTGAATTCACGGTAAACATGAGTAAATGAGATGGACTCAAAAGTGCCTTTTACCTCCTTCACTTAATTCATAATAGCATATAGACCCAGGTTCCAATACCATGCATGGAATATTACATGACAGTGAATATCAATATGTTCAAGGTTTCCCCCTTGCTTAAGAGAAAGGTGTCCCTGATTCTCCTCTAAATGGGAAATTGTCGTGCAAGTGTGGCTGAGAGACCCATTTAGCATCTTGATGGCAACGTTCCCTTTCAGCCAGCTAGGTGCATAATAATTTGAAGTCTTCTATTTTTCTGGGTACTGGTATTCAAAAATGGGAGCAGAATGACACTCATACATGAAATCCCTTTCAAATGAAGTTTGATATCCATGGAAATCTCTCTGCTGTATTACTTCTCACGAGATGAAATTGATGATAACTCTCTCCCAAGTTCTACCAATACAAAAATATGTTTTCACAAGCTCAAAATCAGTGCGCTGTTGAAAATTCAGGTGTCCCAAGCTGCTTTTCTTTCCCCTTTTTGTATAGTTTGTGGGTAGCAGCCTCTTTTATTTTGTTAGAGGGAAGGCTTGACTGCCCATGCATTTTTTGCTAAGTATTTGGTTAGTTAAGCTAGGTTTTGTTTTTGTCTATCATTTTGTGTATTTTTTTTCTTCTTATGCAAAGTGAGAAAAGAAGGAAAAAGGTTGCTAGTACCGGGAGACCTAGATGTTCTTGGGGTGGAGGCATCTGTCAGTTGTACCAGGCACGGCTGCTGACATACCTGATACTGGGGGTGTCCCAGAGGTAAGTTTGGAATGCAGGGGACAGATCCTGGGGTTGTTACCTCTTGTAACACAGTTTTTTTCATTTTAAAGGATTTCCAGAAAACCAAATTTGCAACTAAGGAAAATCCATATAAAATATAGTTCAAATTACCAAGATTATAAATGAATGGAGATGAATTTCTGCCTACTCTTAACACTTTTCTCTAAGATTTATTAGTTACTACTACCCTTATAATACATAAGAAATTTAATCAGTTTCACTTGGATGGGACTGTAGGACATTCGAAATGGATACCTTGTAGGCAAGCGAGCTGAAATTTTTTCTTTAGTTTTTGCCCTCTAGTTTATCAAACAAATTTAGCTTGGAAATTTGCCTTTGCAGATTGATGATGTGATTGGTCAAGCACAAGCAACCAGAAGTGTACTAAGCTCCCAAAGGACCTTGGTCGCAGAAATTCAGGGGAAAGTCAAGCAATTAAGTGACAGATTTCCAGTTATTCGTGGCTTGTTAGGTAAGTTGGTCAATACTTCGGTTTTGGTTTTCTAGTACCAAACTTCTAGATTTTCGGGATAACTATTTTAGATCCATTTTCTGAGTTATGCAGGAGCCATCAAAAGGAAACGTTCCAAAGATACACTCATTCTCTCAGCTGTGATTGCTGGCTGCACATTGTTCCTCATTCTTTACTGGATTGCAAAATGAAATCATTGATTGACCATACAAATGTCGAGATATGGTTTTGACATACTGAATTTAAGTGGCATGGAAATGATATGTTGGAAGCCAAGATTTGTCCATGTATTTTGTTAGGATTTTATTCATTTATTAGTTTATGCTCCGAATAACTGGACAAAATATGCTGCCCGATGCAGTAATAATCATTATATAGTTGTTATAATTGGCAGCATATCGGCTCTGCCTACTATATGCACATTTAAAATTCTTTTGGTTGGTTTGTTCTCTTGTAAACATTTCATAATATTCAGCCCAACTAACTGTCATGATCTGAAATTTTATAGCTCAATGATTAAATGATATGCTTATAGTAATTTCTGTTTCTATCAAACTGAAATGCTCTGCGTCACATTTGTCTACCTGATAGATTATTGAATCTAACACGGAAATCATTTAAGCTGGTAGCATCAGCCATGGTTGACTATCATTTTTATTCAAATATGTAATCTGAAGAATATCACCTAATTTTATACAGTATTTTTACCCTTTAATGTATCGTACTTTTGTACAATGAAAAAGTGAAAAGTTGGTCTGTTTGTCTTTTTGTTTGCAAAGAAAACTCGTTTTCGTAGCAACTTTCCTCAAATGGATACATACCACAGAAATGACATAAGCATTTTTAGCCTACTGCACCCTACGAAAGTGAAGGGGGAGTAATATTATGCTCCTTCACCAACAATTTTGTTGATTGTACATGTTCTTATGGGTAGGGAAATCATGGAGGAGGCAATAGACTAGATTTAAGCTCTCCAAATCTTTTGTGCACCCTCAGGCGTGAAGGTAAAGTCAAAAGTGCAGCCATTTGGACCCCTGCGTGAGTGCTCTAATTGCTTGTTTTCTACAGATCTAGATGATTGATGAGAAGTGTTTAGGAGTTCTACTCAACATAACTCTGTCCAAATAAGGAGTATTCCCCTCCAACATTTAAAAACTATATATACGAAGCCACTAAGACTTCTGAACCTTGTGGATTAGGTTGCTATGAGGTAATTCATCTGGGTGCGTGTCCCGAATGTCTGTTTTGCATCTTTTATGCCCTAAAATCTGCATTTAACTAAATAATTAAGATATTCTCCTACTATCTTTAGGGCCCTTACAAAAACGAAGGGAGAATTTTCGAGCCCAGTTCATGGTTCACGGTTTGTTCTACATGAGATTGAGGGCAATCAACGACAAGCTCATCCATGCACTTTTCCTAACCAATGCTATAAAATGTCTACGGAATCTTTTCAAGCAAATAAGTTGTGCAAGAAACATCATATTTCCAAATATTTTTGTAACCAAAGGTGCAAAATGTATTTTGGGATCTTTTCAAACAAATAAGTTGAGCTATAAACATTATATTTCCAAATATATTGTTGTAACGCTAGTACGCAACCTACCTAATAGCAAGCGTTGTCCATGCCTTTGCCTAGATCCTTTTGATACCTCCCTCAAGGAAACTCATAAGAAATACTATCAAGTTGTTCCAAAGTTCTTGAAACAATGCAATGCAGCTACGAGATGAAGAGGTATGCAACGAGAAACATGTAGAGGACTATATACATACCTATTAGGTCAATACAAGGCTTAGCCATTTTGAAAAATATCCTTAGACCACCATTTAACTGAATCGCTTATTTAATGTCATTTAATTTAGATAAGTGTTGTTTTCCTAGTTGGTGAATGTAGGTAGTTAATACGGTTTCTACTGATTGTTAATTCTTGCCAATGAGATGCTAGTGTTTGTGCTCACATTTGTAGATGCGCTAGTGCATGCAACAATGGTTGGGGCTAGGGGCAAGTCTTGGGTGACTATGGTGGAATAAATGCCCCCCCTCCCACTTACGGCTGCTTAGTTGAAGAGCACGTGTTAATGAATCCCCATAATGCTATATCTAAGCATGTTAAACCTCAATAGTGATAAAATGAAGCTTGTTAAAAAAAGTTATGGACTTTTTATAAGACCTTAAAATTGTGTTGTACATGCAAATGTTTTCAACAAAGAAGTCTCCTTGCCTTTGAGGTCCATCCTTGACATTAAATTTTGCATGGATTTATGAGGCCACCCAAGGATACTTGTGCTATGTTTATGTTTCACATCATTGGAAACATTGCTATGTGATAATTTCTTTTGTAGTTGCTTACTGTCAGATCTGATTTTTGTAGCCTCACAGACATAAAATGATGACACACATTTATATACATTGTTGTTACAAACTTTTATATGTTTGTTGACACATTTTTTCAAAAGAAAGAAGTTATCATTTATTAAAACAAGAAGTTACATGAATGGACCCTATGGACCTTTGGACCGCAAAGTCCATACATCATAAAATATCCAATACTAGAAGATTGCAAGGATCCCCTTTATACACTAAGAAGCTAAAAAATTCGCTTGAGTTGGAAGTCCCCTCATCAAAATACATCATAATAAAAAACAAAACACGACCAAAAACCTTGGCCATCATGAGAGAAAGAGATAGCTATAGAAAAATCACTGCCTATTCGCCCCTTGACACTCCTGGTTTGAGAGCTTGGTGGGGAATAATATGCAACAACGCCTTGAACAACCTTACCTTTGCCCTTTGAATTAGACAACTTTTGGGGAAGCCATTGAATCACTCATAAATGAATCTGAAACTAGTCTTGGTAGAGTTGAGGTTGGCAAAGCAACGATTGATGGCTCTAACCAATCCAAATATTTGGATTGTCAAGTTTGGCACGAGCGGGAAAGGAAAAAATATCTGCAATGGCTAGAAAGAGTCCTTTAGGGAGTCAATTATTGGAATGAGAAACTTGAATTGATTTGCATGAAGACCTTGATCAATACGTTGTCCTTGCTTTGCAACTCCATTGGCAATGACCTTGATGGACTCATCCACTACACGAGGATACCTCATTCATTGTAAGAGCCTATCTCTATGCATCCAAATTAGAGAGCAACTGGTCTACCCACCACTCTAGCCAATGGCTCAAGCTTATCCATTGAAGAGACAACTTGAAATGAGAATGTTTGTAAAAGAGAAGAGGGAGAAACTGTCTTGCATCTAGAAGATCACTTCCTTTGCTTATAAATGACATGACTAAAAGTGCAAACCCTAAGAATACGATCGATGCAATGACAAAAACAACAACCCAAAGGAAGGTTTTCATAATCCAATCATTGAATCCATTCCTTTCCACCATATCCCAACATGATTTGGTTAGGGAAACCACCTTCAGTGTTCATCAAAACCAAAATGCATGGTACCTCAAACATTTGAGAAAGAGACTCCTTTGGCGAGACTTGGAAAGCCCCCATTGTGTTTCCAATGGATGTTAAGATTTTGTTGTTCTCGAGGAGGGGCAATCCATGATGCCTCACCCATAAATAATGCATTTCCCTCCTGGCAATGTTGGAGTTTAAATTTTCAAACCAACCTCGAGTCGCCATATAACCATGGTCCACCCTTCAAAACAACCTCCTTGTTTGCATCATTCTCAAAGAAAAAGAGAAACCTCGATACATTGGGGAGATCTGAACCATACATGTTGCAACATTAAACCAAGCTTTTTGAACCCATGACACCAAGTTCACCAAGGAAGGTTTTTGATCGCTTAAATACTCCATTAGATCCTTTCTTTCTAGCTTCAATGCCTTCCAAAATCTAGTCCTTCGGTAGAGTAACCCACTTTGGATTGCTACTGCCTTGAATGCATTTCTTTCTAGCTTTGCTTTGAGAATTTGAATTGGGAAAAGTCCTACCCTCCCCCTTCTCTCCTTCGTCCATCATGTCATTGATGTTGCTCGATATTTGTTGACATATCTATAAATATTGTTTTGCATTAATATAATGTGCACTTGTATATGCAAGTATGGGTGTAATAGATATACAACTGAATATTAGAAAGAACTCATGTTAAATAATCAACATGATCGTATATGATTGGATATGATGCTATAATACTTAATATATGCAATTAATTATACTATGCATAATTGGTTTGTTGAATTCATGTTAAATAATCAACATGATTGTATATGATGCTATGATACTTAATATATGCAATTAGTTATATTATGCATCATTGGTTTGTTCTGTGTTATGTGGTTTGCTCATGATATTAAGGCTCTTATTGTTTGTTTATTGTGTAAGCTCATATTGGTCATGTTGTATAGGCCCTTGGGTCATGTGGATTCATTAAGATCATCCCATCAAGCCCATTCGGCTTGTCCCACAAGGACTTGTTGGATCACGTTATATGAGTCCACATGGCCCTTTTGACAAAATAACGAAATGACCAACCTCTATATACATATAAATGTATCGAATCACAACGATTTTTTTTTATATATATCATAATATTATTTTGGCCAATATTTTTTGACAAGCTTCTTTATCTCATAATTTCTTAAGGAGTGGAAATAATTCACAATCTCCATTCAACCTAGAGATTTTGGACTTCTTCAACAAATAAAAAATAGATCCTTATCTTAAGATGGCCAGCATGCTTTAAAGTGGTTACATATGCATTTCCCTTCATTCCCTAGTTAGATGTTAAAAATGAACGATATTATTGGCCTTTTTAATGTCTCTAACCTCTTCTTTATTTTATTTTTAACATGGATTCTTCTCATTTTCTCAATAATATTAATAAATATCAATGATTTATTTTTACAACGGTGGTGCCTAACGTTGTTAAACATAATGAGTAAATAAGTCCTTTCATTTTCAAAATTTTCACTTTGTCAAAAATCCACTATCAATGGGAGAAACAAATAAAAACTGCTTATTAAGATGCAAGTTTCTTCTCTCTTTTGCCCCTCAAGTTAATTTTTGCACTCCCTTTTTCATTGCATTCAATTTCATTGGGATGCCTCTACCTCATTATCTCAAGTTATATTTTGAGATTAGATTATAGTGACACAAAAAGCTTGAATCTAGTTGGTTTGATTTTGAAATTGGATCATGAGCGCAAGCTCCTAGCTAAACACCTTATTATAATGAAATGAATAGAATACATATATGTATAATTATAGACATATGTCCATTATCTTATGGTTGACTAGGAAGCATGAGGTGCTTACTATGAAGAGATAAATGTTCAGATCTTGTGGATACCTTGTGTTGCACTAACATCATCAAGTGTCACACAAGACAATTTTTCATTGCAAATATTTGGATGGCATGCTTATAAGCAACAAACAAATATGACCATAATAACTATACTATATTACTTTAAAAAGGGAGACCTTTGACAAATTTTCATTGCAAATATTTGGATGGCATGCTTATAAGCAACAAACAAATATGACCATAATAACTATATTATATTACTTTAAAAAGGGAGACCTTTCCATGGTTTGCAACTTATAAGGGGTTTAGATGTGCAAAATTACAGAATTCTTTTTTATGCTAAACCTTTATTTGAACAATCATGATTCTCTTTCATTGTAAATACAATCACAAATCTTCTAGGACTAACAACCGTCCTTACTCAATATTCCATTTCCTATAAATTATCTATTTATTTCTCCCCAATTTGCGATGAAGGCTATGATGCTTTAGTCATTCTTGAGAGAAGAGGAATAAATAAGGTTCAAATGAGACCAAATTGTAACAAATAACGTTCCATCATGATAATTTTGTATTGTGTCTTTTTAGGGTTTGTAGTGAATTGTGTTCTAAAGTAGGTATTTATTCAATAGGTTATAGTATTTTTTATAAAGTGTAAGGGAAATTGGGTATGAATTGTCAATTTCATTTCGTAATATTCTATAGGCTTTACTAGATACTAATATTAAACAAATAACCTCACTTTAACCCCATAAGATATCTGCCACACTGAAGGTTATAAATAGTGGTTTCTAATGTGGTTCTATGATAATAGTGTATCACATAGAATGGTCAATATGAAGGGAGCCCTATTATTGATATGGTCCAATATCCTATTCTTTTTAAATGCCTATCCTTGGTTTATTTTTTATTTTTTATAAGGGCTACTTGATGTCTAGTGACTATTGCTGATTAATTATTATTCTTATAGATAATCCCCTCATTTTGCCTTGATTAATAATCAATTATAGCTTAAATATTTTGTGAGATTGTCTGCACCCCTTTTGAGTCCCTGGATTTTCCCAAAACTATGGTTTGATTCCTCTTTCATTGTGCCCAAGTCTTGGTCATTGTTGATAAGATTTCTTTGTGCACCTTTTATAACAACTTTTTGTACAATGGATCTAATACTTTATTATCCTTCGACCAATTTGTTAACAACCTTCCTTAATTTTGTTTCTTTGGGAAGTTCCATGGTACCACTCCGTTATCTTCCTTATTGCAGGTGATTCGTATGATACCACCCCTTTATGCTATGATTTAATCTTAAAATAAGCTATATAAAAACAAGTTGTATAACATCACAAAGAGGCATTTTCCCAATACCTGGGTGGCATTGGCCTCTGTAAATGTGCGGGATAGAGGAACAAATAACTATTTTTGAGAAAAATGCGCATTTTTGGGGTTATAAAAAGAGGTGTTATTCATTGCTTTTTCGTTGACCAATCTACCACAACAAGGGATGACCCTATGCTCTCTTGCTTCATACTCTTTTTCTCTTGCCCCACTTTTATTGGTTTCATTCTCTTCCTCAAAAACCATTTAAGATGCCATTCTCTTCTTCCATTTGTAGGTTAAACTATGGAATTTGTAGCTAGAAGCTTCTTCTCTAGATATTCTTTGGGATCTTGATTTGTATTGCATAGTGTAAGTTAGAATTGTCCAATGTATATATGCTATAAATTTTATAATCTCAAAACAAATGGATTGTTTGTCTATACCTCCTGTCGTTTGAATTTATTTCCATTATTTCAACTAAAAAAAAAGTAACGGTTAAACAATTACAAACACAACATTCATTACATAAAAGACCACTATTTTCACTGGGGAAATCTCACGGGGAAGAAACACTAGGACCGATTTCAAAATAAGTCCATTGACGAATAGATGCTTACAAATGTGAATCTACATTTCATTTATGATTTCTTGTCCATATGACTGTGTTCATAATGCTTGACACTTCTGGCACATAGAGTTTAAATATTTCCTTTCCACAAGGTCCTTGCCTTTTCCCTTTAGGAAACTCCCTTGGTTGCAATCCCTCAATTGACTATCCAACATCAACCATTCGCCCAATCCTTCAACTGAGTAACTAAACCATGTTCATCATTTGCCTTGAGTGAGTCTTCTCCACTAAGCAGTGACCACAATGGTTCGACTCCCGACTCTCCAGTTACATAATGGTTTAAATTCCTAGTAAGCATAACCAATGTGTAATAAAAAAGATCCTGATCAATATTTCCACATCAACAACCATGTTTCTCTCTAATTGGCATGTCTCTAGTGAGAAGTGTTCCCACCATCCATTCAATTAACATAAACTCAATCGACCAACTACTCGTCCTTCACTCTTGTCAACATCATGTGCGTGAGTTGACTACAATCTAACTGAAAACATACTATGATCCCGTGCTCAAATGATATTAGATGGTTGGTTCTCCTTCACTTGATTGTTTAATTGATCTTTATCACTCAATTGTACCTAGTCGATGCTTTCTCCAATTTGACTTTTGGATCAGACCTCCCCTTTTCGGGAGTTTTGGGTCGTGCCAAAACTTGTCAATTCTAAGGAAGAGAGGTCGCTTGTCCTCCACCTCTTTCAATTGATACAAATTTTCTTTTGAAGCAACTTGACCCTTTAGAACAATTTAGAACAATTCTTGACTACATTTATGAGTTTCATGAATCTTCCCCTATAATATAGTTTTCTAGTCCAACTAAGTTTGAGCATTTGGAACCATGTCTTTTACCTCCAAAAACTCTAATAAATCACCACTACAATATAGGTGTGACGTATCTAGATGCCTCCTTTTGCCATAGGGGCACTCAAATCAAAATTCCTTCTCTATTAATCCACTGTCAGGTTAGTTTTTACCGCTAACAAAATATGATTTCGAATTCATATGCACATACAAATATAAGTGGAAATAACCATGCATATATCTAATTCACTCATTTCCCAATTGAATTCATGGGAGCACACAACATATTACAAATAGAAAACATCCCACACACGGATAGACATGAATACATATAAGAAATTTGATCAATTCCACCAAATTGGAGGCTAAGGAGCGATTCAACACCTAATCGTAGGAATAAGTTATGGATTCCATCCACAAGAAAGACCATGATACCACTAGGGTAAAGGAAGCTCCTACAAGGCTCTAATATCACTCAAATCCCATCTCTCTCTCATAGCGTGAACATTTGCTCACCTTTGATCTCTCCGTGCCCTCATCCAACCATCAATCCACCATGTAACATCCCCATTTATAATCCCCGTTTTAACGATGTGCAATTAAATATGATGTATGACCGGGAGCTCAGATATGTAATTTGTAAACATTATGTTTATCGTAATAATAAAATAAAATGTGACGTTGGATGTGAGTGGACACAAACATTGTAATTGGGGGCTAAGTTTCAACAAGAGAGGGGAATGTCTAAGAATGTCTAAGAGAGGGGTCCAAAGGGGGAGATTATTCATGGGTATTAATTCCAACCCACTTTCCTAAAATTATTACTTTGAGTGAACCTTGTAATTTCCTTTTGAGTGTATGAGAACCCAATCATTAAACACATGTAAGAGGGTTTGGTAGGAAAAGTTACATCCCATAGTTATGAGAGCATGGGGGATGAGTGCAATCAACCTTGGGGAATGTGAGTCAACTCTTATGGGTAAAAGGTAAATTTGAATGACCATTGTGGGCAATTTTTGGAGCAACAAAGGGAGTGGAGAGCATTGGAGCTTGAAGGCAACCATAGTAGGTGATTTGGGTATCTTGTTGGAGCTCTTGTTTCATGAAGAAGCAAGCTATTAGGCCTATAGAGAGGGCTATTTCTATGTGATAGATTTTCCCTTGAACAATGGGCCATATTGTTAGTTTTCTTGGGGAAGCTAACATCCATGGAGTCCCCAACCATAAATATTCCTAACCAACATTGTGCTAGAGCCCTGGAGGGAAGAGGGAAGGCTTAATGGATTGTGTGCAGTGAAGGGGGATCCCAATTCCTTGGGTTGCACAGGTTGAGGGGAAGAGAGAGCTGGAGGATTGGGATAGTTGTAGGAAAACTAACTTGTTGTGGGAGTGAATTAGGTTGTGAGAGACACCCTCTTTTGTGGATTCATATCCCCAGTTCGAGGGTGATTTTCTGCTAATAGTTGGAGCAACAAATCTACGATTGGGAGGAATTCCCATCCCTTGCAGTTGGTTTCTCATTTGCTGTTAAAAGATAAGTGAATTTAATCTCTGTTTACCAATTTTATTCATGGGTTTTTATTTCTGTGCATTTAACTTTGATTTTTAAGTGAATTGATGTTGCTTTATATGAGTATAAGTTGTTGCATTCATGTTTTAGAAATGTTGTAGATGCATTCAGTTTTATTGGCATCATAATTTTTTTTTGGGTTATGTAGCGGGGACACTACACACCATGCCACTCTCTTCTCCTTTACAACACAAGGAAGGCCTTCCCTTTCTCTTCTCCATGGTCCCTTAGGGATCTTGTTCCCTTCTAGTGTAGGAAAAAGAGTCCGAGACTTATGGTTTCATACTTCGAATGACCTAGAGAAGAAACACTTCGGTAAAACAACACATGAGTAGCACTCACAAGGTTGTAGGTCCTGTGGTGTTTTCTTTAGCTATCGTGGACATTATATCCACAATTTTACCTTCAAAACCATCCCATTCCTTATTTGAATTCTCAATAGGAAGTCCCCAACTTCCATAGGCTCTTGTCTCTTGACTTTGTGGGTTTCTCTTACCATTTGCATGCATAAACAACCATGACTTCACACAAGGTTTCTTCATACCTACAAAAATTTAAACGGGAGAGGAATACTCAATGGAAAAAATGGAAGAATGATCATGAAAGGAAAGAGGGGATCTTTTATTTGCATGAGGTCTCCTCCCTTCACAAGGATGTCACATCTTTTATTTTGACACACATAAGTTAAAAAATGATTGGACTACTTTACACAGGGAAGCATAGGCAATAAAGGTTGTACCTCAAAAATAAAGTATTAATTCAAATCATCCATGCACCCCCTTTCCTCTTTCCCTCTTGTGGAATCATGGTCCCCCTGTTGCTTCTCAAGCAACCTTTTTGGTGGATATTAAATTGTTATGTATTTCCTTTCATTCATGCTTTTACATACATATGCATACCATGAAAAACATAAAAACCACTCTAAAATATTAGCCTATTGGTAAGACTCATACACATTCATTAGATAAGCCTTGGCTTTGAGCTCCACACAAATAATATTTACAATGAATTTACATTATTTACACATGGGGTCATTTAACTCATCCCACATACCTTGAATCTCATTGCATAACCTCATCATTTGGATAATATACGATTTAATGTATTATAATTTAGGGGTTGAAACCAAGGTATTAAATTCCCCTCCCCCTTGGAATAACACCATCCCTGGTGAACCTTTCTTTCCAACAATGAGACCATGTCTTCATCCTTCCACTACATTCACAATGTTATTCTCTTCATCACAAATTTGCATTTGTTGGCTATCTTGAAAAGCAATGTTCAACAATTATTTTCATTGTCTTGAGATGTTTTGAAGGCCTTATCTTTTCAACATATACCTATAACAATCATCAAAAGAAAGCATACATGTCATATCCATTTCTATGCAACAATTATTCTATCCATGGGAATTTCTAACTCATAATTGAAGCACATATATCCACAATATGATATATAATATACAATCCCGATACTTACTTGTATAAGTATATGTTTTCTTCACATGGCTACCACAAGCAAGAATCAATTTGCTATATTCTCTAACACACCTAGAATATATTGCCTCTTGATATGAGTCAACATATGTCCCGAATCTAATAAGAAAAATCCATTCGAGTCACCTCTTCCTTGTAGCCACTCACCCTTACAAGCTCCTACATCCACTTCTTTGCTGAACACTCCTTTGGGTGGTCCATCATTTACCAAGGCTTTTACGTGCAAGAAAAACGTCACTTCCAAAGTTTTACTACCAATGCATCCCACTAGCAATCTCAAAACAATCATTAGCTCTAGGAAATTAAGACACATCACAAGGTTCCAATGTCATTCAAGTAGCATCCTCTCTGCGTTTTCAACCTTATAGCATGCATAATCTATCCTCACTAGATAAATCCATAGTCTCATATGTGGCATACACATATAATTACCATGAAACATCATTAGAGGAAATTTTCTCCAAAAATGGGCCTCCCAAGGAAACTATAAAATAATAATCATTTTGTGCCACATCAAAGTAGTGTATATGCCACATCACATTTCCATATAAACTAGGCTAATCTAGAATTACTAGATGATAGTTAAAAATAATAATGGAAAGTTTATATTCTTGTGCATAGCCAATAAATGATAATAAATATCATAAAATAGTTAATTTTATTAATATATAATATGAAAATAAAATAAATAATATATTATTAATATATGATAATAATATATAATATAGTCATAATATAATAATATATAATATAATCATAATATAATATGAATTAATAACTATTATATAATACTATTATGAATGAATGTGAATGCGGCAACATTAAAATAAATGTACACTATGACCTAATAATATTAAATATATAATATAGTCATAATATAATATCAATTAATAAATATAATAAAATAATGCTATGAATGCATACATAATAAAAGATCAACACTTATTGTCCCCTAGGGGTGTAGAATAGTTGGTGATGAAGTGTATTATTAAGTCACTCCATTTTGTGAAGTCACCGGTTAGAAACTATAGAGCCTTGTGTGCCGCTTGAGGGGCCGGGTTGGCATGCCTGGGGCTATAGTGGTAGTAGTTGTGTCATGAGAGTACGTGCCCAACTAGTTGTTGATTTCCCTAGCCAACCCATACTGCCAATTAATCTTAATTAATTATTATATAAAAATTATATAATAGTAAATACTAAATTACAACTTTATAATTACTAATTAAATATTATATACTAATTATATAATATGTTTTTTTTTTGGTAAATAAAAGAAGGACCTTATATTAAATCACAAGTTTACAACTTTACGACGTTTGACAACCACCTGTTCTGCCACAGGAGGGAAACCAGAACAGGTGGCTCCAAGCGGTAATGTGTCTATCATGTCTATTTTTTTTTTACAAAAATTGAGTAGAGAATTGCTAGTGTCTACATGAACCCTGTTCCATCTATCTAACCTAGGGCTGGCCTCGTTCAGAGCCATCATTACTGAGAGAATTGCACAACCAAAAAGGAGAGTGAAAACTATCTTATCACTATCTACTCTATATTTGTAATTAACAAAAAATTGGGACTTGGGGTGAGCCACGTCATGCCATTGGAGAACCTGGATATCCATGAGAGGTGTATGCCGCGGTGAATCTTTGTTGCAAGTTGGACAACGGGCTTGCGCTGGAGCATCTGTGAATGCCTCAAGCAACATGTCCAGTCGTTGATTGATGATCCCTTGGCCATTCACCTGTTCGTCCTGCCGCTGACGGATGCCGAAGAGGAGCTCAAGATGCTCCTCTGCCAGATGATAGGTAGAGTGCGATCTCTCTTCTCCCTTGTCCATGCCTTTGTCTTTTGCTGCGGTTGAATCCTTCTCTGCACCTGTCAATTGCCAGCTAGGAGGGATTTTCTCCTCCA
>JZKD02S2279657.1:20892-34997 GCA_000966675.3 Picea glauca
TCAATGATTAATGAGAACTACACTTTATCAGATTGTAGACCGGGATTATAAGAGAATCGTGTCTTGTAATAATATTATACTATCAAATCGGAGTTGACATTATCACTATAGAGATTATGTGCAATCTCTAATTCAGCACTATAGTGTGTCGTAGCATTGTTGTAAAATTATGTGTCATAGCATTGTTGTAAAATTATCAGTTGATTTTTCTTCTCTATTGATTATAGTGTAACTCTACACTTCAACCGGGCATGGAATATTCACATACAATGTAAATTGATTGGTGTTACCTATCCATTAAATAAATAGTTTGTTATGAACCAAGGAAGGCTACAATTGGATTATTACAAGTTGATTAATAACAAATTGTGAAAAATCGAGGGTCAATCGGGGTTCAGAGTTTTGGTGTTTATGAATGCTCAACCCAAAACAAAACACCCCAACGATTGTCGAATCACGAAATCACGAAAGAGGTGTGGGGCCCAGGCAATATCGGGTTTTGGGGTTTGCTAACACCCGACGCACAAAACAAAATGACACGATGACTGTCGAATCGCGAAATGCAAATAGGGTGTGGGCCCACCGCTTCAGGGTTCGGGGTTTTGAGATTAAAGAATTCCACAGAGTTTTTAACAAGTAAACTCCAAATGTCGAATTTGATCAAGGAATAAAGAAATGAGTTTATGAACTCAACAACACAAAATTAAAAATGCAGAATGACCAATTCAATTCAAAAATGCTTTCAAGCTATCTCCGATTACAATTTCGACTTTGGTATTTAAACACAGAAAATTGGCCCTTCGATCTTCTAAAGGATTTTAATCAAGGCAGTGATGGTGTCTTGTGGCCTGCAAAGGTTAAGGCAGCCACGGTTTAAGTTATGTAAAACAAAATTGTAATCGATGGTTTAATCCTTGAGTCTTGAAGAGTCAAGACAGCCATTGATGCACCATTTACACAGGCGGTAAGAAATGATTACATCCTGACATACTCCCTCTTAATCATTTTAGAAAAAAAACAAACAAAAACTATGTAAAACAAAATTGTTGTAAACAATGCATTACAGCTTGCAGACCCCAATATTTCTTCTATGGATTTTAAACAATTATTTTCCTAAAGGCTTTGTAAATATGTCTACAAATTGTTCTTCAGATTTGCAGAACTGAACAGAAATTTCTTTTCCATTTACCATCTCTCGAATGAAATGATACCTTGTATCAATGTGCTTACTCTGTTTGTAAAAGACATGATTCTTTGACAGTGCAATTGCAGATTTATTGTCATAGACAATTTGGGTTGCATCATTCTGGTCATGCAATAATTCATTCAAGACCCTTCTCATCCACATAGTTTGACATGCAGCTACATCTGTTGCAACATACTCTGCCTCAGTAGAAGATAGAGTCACAATGGGTTGTTTATTTGATGCCCATGCCACTGCTCCAGATCCAATACTGAACACATACCCAGATGTGTTTTTTCTATCATCAATGGAACCTACAAAATCACTATTAGTATATCTGATCAGTTCAAAGTTTAAGCTTGATGTGTATCGGATACCAAAATCAATTGTTGCAGCAATGTATCTCAGAATCCTCTTTCTAGCTTGCCAATGAGTATTGTTCGGAGTCTCCATGAATCTCGAAATTAAACTTACAGCCAACATAATATCATTTCTGGTTGGTGTTAAGTACATAAGGTTTCCAACCAACCTCTTATACAGAGTTGGATAAACATATGATCCCTCATCATACTTGCTAAGTTTAATACCAGTTGTCATTGGTGTTGCAGCTGGCTTGCAATTCATCATTCTAAACCTTTTCAACACTTCATTTGCATAGTTAGTTTGACAAATGAAATTGACATCATTAGATTGATCCACTTCAATTCCAAGGAAATACTTCATCAATCCTAAATCAGTCATCTCAAACTCTATTTTCATGGTATTTTTAAAATCATCTACAAATAGATCTCCAGTAAAAATCAGGTCATCAACATACAAACAGACAATCAAAATTTTACCTTTCTGGTTTACCTTTGTATACAGAGTTGGTTCACTTGGACTTCTGCTCAATCCAAAACTGACCAAGTATTCATCAATCCTTCTATAACAAACTCTAGATGCCTACTTCAATCCATATAAATCTTTCCTCAACTTGTAAACTTTATCTCTATGCTTATCAATCTCATAACCCGAAGGTTGTCTTACATAAACCTCTTCTTCCAAATATCCATTTAAGAATGCAGACTTGACGTCCATGTGATGCATGATCCATTTATTCTGAGCTTCAATAGATAATACCATCCTTAATGTGTCAATCCTTACTACAAGAGAAAAGGTTTCATTGTAATCAATGTCGGGCTGCTGACTAAACCCTTGAGCTACAANGAATGACCAATTCAATTCAAAAATGCTTTCAAGCTATCTCCGATTACAATTTCGACTTTGGTATTTAAACACAGAAAATTGGCCCTTCGATCTTCTAAAGGATTTTAATCAAGGCAGTGATGGTGTCTTGTGGCCTGCAAAGGTTAAGGCAGCCACGGTTTAAGTTATGTAAAACAAAATTGTAATCGATGGTTTAATCCTTGAGTCTTGAAGAGTCAAGACAGCCATTGATGCACCATTTACACAGGCGGTAAGAAATGATTACATCCTGACATACTCCCTCTTAATCATTTTAGAAAAAAAACAAACAAAAACTATGTAAAACAAAATTGTTGTAAACAATGCATTACAGCTTGCAGACCCCAATATTTCTTCTATGGATTTTAAACAATTATTTTCCTAAAGGCTTTGTAAATATGTCTACAAATTGTTCTTCAGATTTGCAGAACTGAACAGAAATTTCTTTTCCATTTACCATCTCTCGAATGAAATGATACCTTGTATCAATGTGCTTACTCTGTTTGTAAAAGACATGATTCTTTGACAGTGCAATTGCAGATTTATTGTCATAGACAATTTGGGTTGCATCATTCTGGTCATGCAATAATTCATTCAAGACCCTTCTCATCCACATAGTTTGACATGCAGCTACATCTGTTGCAACATACTCTGCCTCAGTAGAAGATAGAGTCACAATGGGTTGTTTATTTGATGCCCATGCCACTGCTCCAGATCCAATACTGAACACATACCCAGATGTGTTTTTTCTATCATCAATGGAACCTACAAAATCACTATTAGTATATCTGATCAGTTCAAAGTTTAAGCTTGATGTGTATCGGATACCAAAATCAATTGTTCCAGCAATGTATCTCAGAATCCTCTTTCTAGCTTGCCAATGAGTATTGTTCGGAGTCTCCATGAATCTCAAAATTAAACTTACAGCCAACATAATATCATGTCTGGTTGGTGTTAAGTACATAAGGCTTCCAACCAACCTCTTATACAGAGTTGGATAAACATATGATCCCTCATCATACTTGCTAAGTTTAATACCAGTTGTCATTGGTGTTGCAGCTGGCTTGCAATTCAGCATTCTAAACCTTTTCAACACTTCATTTGCATAGTTAGTTTGACAAATGAAAATGACATCATTAGATTGATCCACTTCAATTCCAAGGAAATACTTCATCAATCCTAAATCAGTCATCTCAAACTCTATTTTCATGGTATTTTTAAAATCATCTACAAATAGATCTCCAGTAAAAATCAGGTCATCAACATACAAACAGACAATCAAAATTTTACCTTTCTGGTTTACCTTTGTATACAGAGTTGGTTCACTTGGACTTCTGCTCAATCCAAAACTGACCAAGTATTCATCAATCCTTCTATAACAAACTCTAGATGCCTACTTCAATCCATATAAATCTTTCCTCAACTTGTAAACTTTATCTCTATGCTTATCAATCTCATAACCCGAAGGTTGTCTTACATAAACCTCTTCTTCCAAATATCCATTTAAGAATGTAGACTTGACGTCCATGTGATGCATGATCATTTATTCTGAGCTTCAATAGATAATACCATCCTTAATGTGTCAATCCTTACTACAAGAGAAAAGGTTTCATTGTAATCAATGTCGGGCTGCTGACTAAACCCTTGAGCTACAAGTCTTGCCTTGTAATTTTCAATTTCACCATCTGCATTCAACTTAGTCTTATAAACCCACTTAACACCAATGCTCTTCTTACCTTTAGGTAAATCTACAAGATCCCAAGTTTTATTTCTTTCAAYGGAATCAATCTCCTCATCCATTGCTTTTATCCAGACATCCTTTTTAGCAGCTTCATCAAAACTTACAGGATCACRTGCCATTAATGAAAAATTTGAAATCTAGTCTACTTCATTATGATCATATAATTCTCTTAAGCTTCTAGTATTTTKTCCTTTAAATCTGTTTCTTAATGAAGCTAAAGTGGGATTTGATTCACTACTTACCTGTGAATCTGATTGATGTCCACCATGTCCAGATGTCTCACCACGCTCATGAGTTCTGGGCATTCTAAATTGAGATGGGCTAAAATATGGTGCTTCCCTTGTTGGACTTCTTGTTGCAAGCGTATGTGCATGTGGAACCATCTGTCCATCTTATTCATCCTGCTCAACTCCATCATCATATTCACAGGTTAACACAACTCCCTCTTAAATTGATTTGTCAATACTTCCATCCCAGGCTTCATCTTCTTTAAATTGAACATCTCTGCTAATTACATATTTCTAGGTGATGGAATTGTAGAGTTTATATGCCCTAGACTCTTCATTGTATCCAACAAAGATACATCTTTTGCTTCTATCATCCAACTTCCTCCTCATTTCTATAGGTACATGCGCAAATGAAACACATCCAAAAACTCTGAAATGAGAAACATTGCAAGGCTTACCATCCCATGCTTCTTGAGCTACATGACCCCTCATGGTCTTGTTCGGACTTCTATTCATGATAAAAACAGAGAAAAGAACTGCATCTCCCCAATATTCATTTTAAATATGTTTTTCTTTCAACATGCTTCGAGCCATGTCCATGATGGTCTGATTCTTTCTTTCAGCCACTCCATTCTATTGTGGAGTATATCGAGCAGTAAACTGCCTTTTAATTCCATGAAGATCACAAAATTCAATGAATTCATTAAATTTGTATTCACCTCCTCTGTCAAATCTTAAGATTTTAATGGTTTGACCACTCTCATTCTCAACCATAGACTTAAACTTCTTAAAAACATCAAAGGCTTCAGATTTCTGTTTCAACAAATACAACCAAGTCTTCTTACTGAAATCATCAATGAAAGTCATAAAATAAACATAGCCAATTAAAGAAGGTGTTTGCATAGGTCCACATAAATCTGTGTGGACAATTTCCAATGGATCTTTTGCTCTGTAGGAAACACCTAAAACAAATTTCTCTCTGTGATGTTTTCCAAGTATACAACTCTCACTAGAGCTTGTAGGTTGTTGAATACAGGGAAGCCCCTTTACCATATGCTTCTTTTGTAACAAATCTAAGCTACCAAAATGTAAATGACCATATCTCAAATGCCATAGCCAAGATTCATCTAAACTTCTAGATTTATAAGCATTCAAAGAACCACTTAAATTATTTTTCATAACAACTGGAAACATTGTATTCTTGGTCATCTCAACTCTTGCAATCAATTGTTTGTTGGGTAATTTATCATAGATTGTGCATACCTTGTTCTTCAATAATACTCTGTACTTTTTCTCCAACAGTTGTCCAACACTAATAAGATTGCATTTTAAACCAGGCACAAAATAAACATCATCAATATTTCTTCTCTGATTATTCTTAGTATAGACTGGAACTACACCTTTACCATTAACTGTAACCTTACAGCCATTCCCCAGTTTTACTTCAGACTGAATACTAGTATCAATAGAAGAAAATAAGTCCCTATTACCAGTCATGTGGTTACTGCAACCACTATCCAAAAACCAAATATCTTTAGCACTTTCCTGAGTGACATTACAAGTCAAAAACACAGGATTTTGATCAAACTTAGACTCATTTGTGATATGTGCAAATTGATTTCCAGCATATGTCTGCTTCTTCCAACATTTGTTGGCAAAATTCCCAAACTTTTTACAATAATAACATTGTACTTTAGTTTTGTCATACCTCTAATTTTCTTGCTGCCAAGGTTTGATGGTGTTCCCTCTTAAATTAGGAGGATTCTGTTGAAACTTCTACTCAGACACGGATTCAGCTCTGTTGTCCCTTCGACCAAAAAATCGACCTCCTCTTCCATGATTATAAAAGCTTCCTCTGACTCTACCTTTGGTAACATGCAGTTGGGATTTGAAAGAATGCTCCATTGATCCTTCTTCATATCTAGATATCCTAGATTCATGAGCAACAAGAGAACCAGTTAATTCATCAATTTTCATTTGACTTAGACCTTTAAATTCCTCTATGGGTACAACTACAAGTTCAAACTTCTTGGGCAAAATTCTCAGCACTTTCTCAATAACTCTCTTATTCTCAACATCATCTCCATATTGCCTGAGCTAGTTCACAACACTCATTACTTGAGTCGTGAAAGTATCAACACTTTCATTATCCTTCATTTTCAGATTTTCGAAGTCCCTTCTTAAGTTCTGCAACTTGATTGTCTTCACCTTGGACACACCTTGATAACTGGTTTCAAGAATTTCCAAAGCCATCTTTGAATATGCAGCACTAGCAATCTTCATAAAAATGGATTCATTTAACCCTTGCTGGATTAATCCAAGAGCTTTGTTATCCTTCTTCCTGTTTTCCTTCAGCAAAACACGGTCAGCATTAGATAGATCCAATTCTGCTGCAACATCAGTTGGCTCAGCATAACCATCAATGACATAAGTCCATAAATCCTGAGAACAAAAAATCATCCTCATTCAAATATACCAAGTATCATATGACTTCTTGCTCAGTATAGGAACCTACACCTAAGAAGAGCTACTACCAAACACAGCCATTTATAAAAAATTTAAAAGAAATCAAATAAACCTTCACGGAGAAAAATAAGAAAATAAAGTTTAGCACCAACAGGAATAAATTGCAATGAACTAAGCAATAGTATAATAGACTGCTAGCTCTGATACCAAATGTGAAAAATCGGGGGTCAATCGGGGTTCGGAGTTTCGTCGTTTACGAACACTCGACCCAAAACAAAACACCCCAACAATTGCCGAATCGCAAAATCGTGAAAGAGGTGTGGGGCCTAGGCAATATCGGGTTTCGGGGTTTAGGGTTTGCTAACACCCGACGCACAAAACAAAATGACACGATGATTTTTGAATCGCGAAATGCAAATAGGGTGTGGGCCCACCGCTTCAGGGTTCGGGGTTTTGAGATTAAAGAATTCCACGGAGTTTTTAACAAGTAAACTCTGAATGTCGAATTTGATCAAGGAATAAAGAAACGAGTTTACAAACTCAACAACACAAAATTAAAAACGCACAATGACCAATTCAATTCAAAAATGATTTCAAGCTATCTCCGATTACAATTTTGACTCTGGTATTTAAACATAGAAAATTGCCCCTTCTATCTTCTAAAAGATTTTAATCATGGCGGTGATGGTGTCTTGTGGCCTGCAAAGGTTAAGGCGGCCACGGTTTAAGTTATGTAAAACAAAATTGTAATCGGTGGTTTAATCCTCGAGTCTTGAAGATTCAAGACAACCACTGATGCATCGTTTACACAAGTAGTGAGAAATGATTACATCCTGACACAAATTAATACTTGAAATATTCCATTGAGCGCCAAGCTAATCTTCCCTCGAATAGGAAGTTTGTTTACACATTTTAAGTTTGAGATAAACTAAAACTTGTAATGGATGGTGTTCAGTGTGTTAAGAATGATACGTAGGATTTTAAATAACATTATTGTTGTATTGATTTTATTGTTCTGAACATTTTACTATCCTTAGGAATAGTAAACTATTTGGATTTGTAAAGGATGCTTTAAACATTTTTCAAACTATTTGGATTTGTAAAGGATGCTTTAAACATTTTTCAATAATAAAATTTTCTATAAGTTCTAATTATAAACCCTTTATGTGGACACGTCAAAGGACCTAGTAAAGTAAATACACTTAGAAGGTAAGGAAAATGATTTAAGGATGTCTAGAGTGAATTAATGAACTAAATAAACAATCTTTTATGGAAGAAGAAATTAAATCAAGTCTCCTAAATAAAATTTTGGAAAGAGTCTTTAGAGTCCTTAGGATTGGAAAAAAATATTATCAACTTGGATATATTTAATAAAGTAACTAGTAAAAAGAATTCTTAAATGATAAGATATCAATGAGTTTATTAATATAATCATAAGTATTAAATTGATATTGGAAAAAAATATTATCAACTTGATATATTTAATAAAGTAACTTGTAAAAAGAATTCTTAAATGATAAGACATCGATAAGTTTATTAATATAATCATAAGTATTAAATTGATTGATATTCTTTTGCCTTTTAAAAGAAAATTTAAAAATTCATTGAGATCCTTATTTTTTTTAGACATTTGAATTTTGAATAATGAAAATCAACACCTACGTTTATAAATGTTTAAAGGTCGAATGGTGCCAATCTTATTAAGTAGGGTGATGAGTTTGGTTGAAAGCTGTTAAGACACTAGTAGAATTTTTAGACTCAAAATGGTATTTTTAAGTAGATCATAAAATCTTGATTTGTTAGATCCTTGGATCAAAGGATTTATTTTTAGTTGTTAAACTTTGAAGTTTAGTCTTGATTTTAGAATAGTATTTTGGTTAAGGGAATTAGATTCTTCCTTGTGCCTCGGAAAAGTCACCATCCCTAAGACCTTGAGTGGTTAAATTTAATCGAATGAATCTTGGGCTTGAGCATTGCTTATGTGTCCTAGAGGTTCTAACCATGCCGGATAGGTTGGGCGGGTAGTTAATTTAATTTTCAATGTCTTGTTGATCATTATTTGTTTTACGCTTCAGTTGGTTGTGATGCGCTAAACTACATCGTTATTTATGTTTTTTGTTGAACATGTGCCGTTGTTATAATATTAATGTGTTGGCCTGAAATCGTCGTTTATTTAGATGACATGTAGATGGTAATGCCTTTTTATGATGTCCTGTTGATTTTTTGATGTTATAATCATGTCATGATGATTCCATTACCCTAACATTAAAGAACAAAAAAAAATTACATCGTTTGTTGTCGTAACGGAGGGGTTGTTACACATTTCCTTTTTTGTATTGAATTACCAACTAAAATTGCTACAAGTAACTAATCCACTTGAGTTGTCTTGTTTCCTATAACTTAGACTATGAATGAGTGAACTATAGAGGCTCATGGTCTATATGAATGACCGTTTCTTTACCTATAATGTAGTGTCTCAATTTCTTAAGTTCTTGTGTAATGGCATATAGTTCCCTTTCATAAGTCAAATACTTATAAACAAATCATTGAAATTTTTTGAATGAAATGCTATTTTGTGGCCATATTGAGTGATTATGGATACCATATCATAGTCCAAAGTGTGAGTTTCTATTTCAAATGGTCAATGTAAATCAAGTAGAGTGAGCACTAGAGTTTTGTAAATTTTGTGCTTAAGATATTCAAAAGCTTGTTGTTGTGCTACTTTCCATTTGAATGTTGTCTTTACACCTTCCTTCATCAATTGATTCATTTACCAAGTAATGTGGCTAAATCCTAATATAGATATCCGATCAATTTTTTTGCTAAGCCAAGGAAACTCCTTAGCTTAGGAATATCTCTTGGAATGGTCCAATCTTTGATAATTAGGATTTTTAATGGGTCGACTCAAATGCTTGTAAATTCAATCACATAGGACATGTACTTGATTTTATTCATGCCAAAGAGAATTCTTTCAAGTTTATGTAGAGTTTATTTTGTATAAGAGTATTAAGCACTTGTTGAAGTTGTTGCAAATGACCTTTCCATGATCCATTGTAAATGAATATGTCAACTAGGTAGACAATGACACATTTGTGTAAAAGAGGTTGAAGAACATCATCCATATACCTCATAAAAGTAGTAGGTGCATTTGTTAGACAAAAACACATCATTATCCATCTAAACAAACCTTCATTGGTTTTGAAAGTAGTTTTCCAAACATTTGAGGCCTCTATAGGGATTTGATGATACCCTAACTTGGGGTCCAGTTTGGTATAGAATGTAGCAACCTTTAAACAATCAAGTAAATCATCTATTCTAGGGAGATGATACCTATTCTTCACTAAAATCTTATTAAGAGCCATATAGTCAATGCATATACATCTTGTTCCAACTTTCTTAGGAACTAAGATGACTACATTGCCATAAGGAGAGGAAATATGTTGAATATTCCCTTTAGGATTATCTCTTTATTTTCTCTGTGGATCTCTTCATTCTATAAAACAAACCTTGTTAAACAGATGTATTGGGTAATGATGAACTTGGAACAAGGTCTATGGAGTGTTATACCTAGCAATATATTAGCAATCTAGCTAGATATTTGAACACATCTTTTTAGCCTTCAAGTGTTTCATCTACGTGTTGCTATTGTAGTTAATAATTTTGATAGATGGAGAGTTAAGTAGTTGTTGTAGTCTTCTTGGAATGGCAGGGTTTAATCATTAGCTACATGATTTTTTTAGCATGGTTGATTAGGTTTATGGATTTCTTAGTTGAAACCAATGAAATTGTATCTACTTGGGTCAGCATTCAAGAATTTCATACCACTAATGCTTGATAATAACAATCACCTCATGTGGTCAATACTATTAATTGTCATGTCTATCCCATAACTATTTTTTTCCAAACAATACATCAACTACTAAGAGTGGTGCTACATCCGAAAATGTTTCATCCTTGAAAGGATTGATAAAGTAGGAAAGATTGCATTGTCAAGTGATTTTAAGTTCTTTCTCTTATTTCATCCAACCGATTTCATAATGTTATTGGCTATGTGCTTGTAACAATACCTAATTTCTTCACAATATTTTTGGAGACAAAGTTATTTTGATTACCATTATCCACAAATAGATGCAATGGGTTGGATTTCACCCAACCTATATATGGAATAATCTTTTTATTTTCTCTTCATTGACATTGGTTGAGTTTGTAAGGGTTTTCAAAAAAAGGGTAATTAAATACTAATGAACAAAAACAAATGGGTATCCTTGTCCCTCTTTTGAAGAAAAAAACCAAATTTCTTAGTCTGTAAACATACTAGCTACCATAACTATGAAATTTTGAAATTTAATACCAAGTATTAATTTATTATTCCAATATCATGAATTCTAAAACAATGCATTGTCAGTAACCATTTTAATTATGTTCACTATATGGTAGTTTTTTAGACACTATATTGCATCATACACTAGTTATAAACGCTTCTTATTGTACCTAATAACTAGGGCCCAATACCCATATGCATAGTAGAAAACTTTGTAATGGAATTCATACGATGATAGCATAACGATCCCCTTTACAAGGTTTGGTCAATGGTTTCAGATCTAATATGTGGTCAAGGAGTTGACACATAAGATGTTGGATTACTGAGAGGGGGGGTGAATCNTCAACTATGACTCATCAATATGTACCAACATCATCAACTATACACCTCATGTATGTGCCAACTCATCAACTACTTGTCTCAACTATGTACCCAACTTGTACCTCAACCAAAATCCATCATCAATTTCATCATCCAAATGTGATTTGTAACTCTGTAAGAGACCTGGTGTATATGATCACATACCTTCAAACCTTCCTTAACTTTAACAACAAGAGACTAGTATTTTCATCAAACGTTTCTTTAGTCTCACAAGACTAGTTTTGGATTAGTCAACAACCCTAACTTAAAATAATCATAACTTTGTACCTATAATGAATAAAGATCTGAAACTGATAAAAAATGTTCTTCATTGTGTTTTATCCAATTCCTCCAGGTTTCACCACTTGAAACCTCTCAAAAAAGGATTTATAGCAAAAATGGCACACCTTGCTGAAATCTGGATTATTCTAGAGAGCAACCTTATAGAGCGTGACCCGCACGGAATATTTGTTGAATTTATCTAAAACTATTACACAGCATACTAAAGACTATACTCTAACCAACATAGTTTATCTCACTGAATTTGGATCTGTTATGAAGAAGTTTTGATGTTTTTACCCGAAACACATGTTTTTTACTAGTTTTAGGACTGACCACAAACCCTATTTTCCACGAAGTGTAACTCCAAAAATAAAATGACCCACAAGATGAATTTTTTACCACAGATACTTGGATATGTTTCCTCAATGGCATAGAAATTTCAAGGTCTGAATCATTCTAGAAAACAAATTATTGCGAAAATGGTGAGATGACCTGAAAAAAACATACCTTAGAAAGCATCATCAAAAGAATTTATCCTTCCTTGAATTTCGGCCTTATTTTCTTTACTTTCCTCAGAAATTCAGCTTAGATATCCTTTGGTTACCTCATACACATATAGGTATTCAATATTCCCAAGTGTGATTCAAATGAGAGAGCCTTTTCTCTTATTTATACTCTCCAAGTAGCTTCCTTAAAAGCATCTTCTAGGTTACTTTGCCCACTTTCCTTATTTTAGGGTTAACCCACTTCTAATTTATCCATTAAATTTATTATTTAAATAATTTATCTTGTATTCACTTTGAATTATAGTACACTTATCACTTAAATTTATTATTTACCTTCTAAAATCTCTTAAACCACTTTGACTAGTTTGACCTTTTGGGGCTTCAAGCCAACATATGAGGGTCCTCCAACTTCGTAAGGCCATAACACTCAAACCGTGAGGAGTTATGTGATTCCACATACCACCAAAAATGGAATGACATGTATTACCCATATAGAATATTATTACCTGCAAATATATCAAAACTCATACCGTTATCCATCAAAGAAACTTGGGTCCATTACCCAAACCTGGGTTCTCCAACTTCACATGGCCATAACTCTCTAACCGTGAGGAGTTATGTGACGTTCCACATGCCAATGAAAATGGAATGAAAAGAACTATGCATATAGGATAGTTTCACTGACAAATTCACTATACTTCATCTCATTATTCCACCATTAATCATGGTTTCTCTCATTCCACAAAGTGTCTTCCCGTGAGGGCTTTCACCATAAGGGTACCACTTTGGATTTCATCCAATTTTACTTCTTATCAACCATGACAAGAAAATAATGAGTCATATTTACATCAAACAATATTGGGTCCATTACCCAAACCTTGTGCTACGGGGCTTTCTTCAAGCGTTGACATCAATGATAACCAACCTTAATCAACAATCTCCCCCTTTGGAATTGATGGCAACACTTTGATGCAATACTGAAATCATATCACTCATGCTCCCCCTGGAATAATGCCTCTATCCTCTATATCTGATAAATCTTCTCCCCATGGAACCATGCCTATGTCCTCTGTCTCTGTCCTCTGCATATGGTAAATACATCCCCCTTTGTCATCAATGGAAAAGGTATCTTTCCATCCGAGGTTGCTCCCCCTGACTGAATTGTCCTCTTATGGTGCTTCCTCATGTAATTCTAAGACATATAAGATAAGAATTCAAAAAGAATTCATTTTGGAGTAGAAATAACTCCAAGTCTCTAGCAAAGATATTCAAAGGATTCTCGTGGAAGCGGTTTTGTGAAGATTTCTGCCACTTGCTCTTTTGTGCCCACATACTCAACTTTGATGGTGTTTTCTGCAACCTGCTCCCGTAGAAAGTGATGCTTTATTGGAATGTGCTTCTTCTTGGAGTGCATCACCGAGTTCTTCGAGATACTGATGGCGCTTGTATTATCACAATAGATTGGAATGGGCTCATCATACTCAACCTGTATATCTATCAGAGTTTGTTTCATCCAAAGAACCTGTGTGCAACATGTTTCTACTACAATAAACTCTGCCTCGACTGTAGATAAAGATATTGATGATTGTTTCTTTCTTAGCCATGATACTAAACACTCACCCAAGTAGAACCTTCTTGCATTGGTGCTTCATCGGTCATCAATATAACCTGCCCAAGATGCATCTGTGTAGGCAATAAGTGATAGATCCTTTCCTTTTGGATACCATAATCCAAACGCTTATGTTCCTTTGAGATATCTGAAAATCCTCTTCACTGCTAACACATGTGACTCCTT
>JZKD02S2279668.1:0-11452 GCA_000966675.3 Picea glauca
CCTGAAACATTCTCACCAAATAGATGTCAAATACATGGAGAGGGACAAAGACACAATTGGCTTGTTCCTTCTTGAGATAGCAATAAATCAATGCATGAAAGGAACATGGAAACTAGTTAGTAGCATCATATCTCAAAGGAAGAACATATAGCATGTGAGCATGATCTTACTTTTATTTAGAACAAAAAATTAAATTCAAAAATCAATAAAGTAAAGACACACAAGTAAATCTAATGATCATGCTAAAGCGCTTATTCATTCTATTCTAATTTAGAAGGATGCCCCATGGCATCAGATATTTTCATATAGCAATTGTAAAAGCTTGCCCATCCATGGGCAAGGGAAATCTCTCATCATCCAAATGACTAAGATAGAAAGAATTACTACTTGCAATACCTTTGGTTCTATAAGGTCCCAACCACAGAGTTTCGAACTTGCCATAATTTCTCGACTTTTTGATCTTTTCATTATGTATGAGAACAAGATCACCCCTTTAGAATTTCTTGGGGCAAGCCTTTTTGTCAAATTTTCCTTCGACCTTTTCATGATTTCTTGCAAATTGGTCAAAGGTTTTTCTACTTCTTTGATCAAGTTTAGTAAGTTGGTTGATTTTCTGATTTGAATTGCACCTTGGTCGGATAAAAATTGTTGCAATAGTTGGTAAACCAAGATCTTCAAGTAGATTGGCAAAGTAACTTCAATCTTGTAAACCATTTCATATGGGATTTTACTAGTGGATTCCTTCTTAGTAGTCCTTGTTGGGGACCCAAATTTAGTGATGACTTCATCTTTAAGGCATTTAATCACTACCTTGTTGATTGGTATGAATTTAACACAATTAGCCAAGTAGTCGATGGCCACGATAGTGCACTGATGACCATTGGTTAAGTTGTTCTTGAATTTTCTTATAGAGTCAAGGCCCCAATGTTGGAAGGGCATTTTCATCATGATAGGTTGCAAAGGGTGAATCTACAAACTTTTGCATATCCATTAAAGGTTGATTGGACTTCTCTAAGATCTTTAATGGGGAAAGTCCATAAGGGAGTTGGCTATCTTCTATCTCAGGTTCCTCTGAGTACTCCTTTTCTTCTTCTCTCCAATCTATGTCATATATCATGAATTCCTCTAAGTTGTTTATAGATTTCATGATTCGCAAATCATTTTCTAAATCTTGCCAATACTCAAAATCATCGGGAATCATAGGCATAAGGGTGTTCTTCATTTCACCTTCCCTTAATAGATCTTCACAAGGTTGGAGGGTTGATGTGAAAGCTGCCAAGTCATGGGATTTCTCATTGATGTCTTTCAATTGGGCTTCCAAAGTTATCGACATCTTCTTGGGGAACTATGCAATTTGTCAACATGTTGTGGGTTACTAAATCTTCTTTGTAACATACAAATTCATTCATAGGATCATGAGGTTCCTCTACATGGTACTTCTTCATTTGTTCACGGTGCAAGGTCACAAAAGTATTATCACATGTAGAAATAGTAGCATAACATAAGTCCATTTGAATGCTACCTCCTAGGTTGATGGCCCACTATGAGATAGAAGCATTCCCCGAGCATCCAAAACATATACAACAACTACATCCATTAACAATGAGATGTTCGGGTAGGTTGCTAACTTGGCATGAAGATCCTTAATCAAACCACACACTTTAATTTCTCTAGAATCCATAGCATGCACATTTGTATATGGATCGGTTGTCTTTAAGCCTAGTTGGTTCATCACTTTGAGGGGCATGACATTGGTGGATGCTCTTGAGTATAACATACAGTTGTGGAGGAGCAAGTCATTTACCATTAATGAGATGAAGAAGGGGTGATGACTACCATTTCTCTTACCTTCTTGGGTCATGGCTTGCAATATTATTGGGCAATCTTCATTGATGTCAATATTTTCAATGCAAAGCCATTATGTTTGCTTTGTGTTTATCGAGGGAAGCTTAGCCAACTCAATCAAAGGAACGTGAAACTTAACATTGTTCACCCAATTGGTTATATCGAATTGCATGCAAAGGGGGGGACTTGTTGAAGGTTCCATTTGATACACCTTGCTACTTGACTTAATGGGTTGATTGTTTTTCTTTGGGAATCCTACCAGGTTTGGTATATCCACTAGAGGTAAATTACATTTTCTTCTTTGATAAAAAAAAACTCATTTGTGTTCATTAGCCCACATTATTTGAATTTCTTCTTGAGATGGTCTTTCTTTGATTATTCTAAGAGATTGTTTTGCATCTATGGCTTTGTTCTTAACTTGTTGCATGTTTTCTTGGAACAAAGGGTAAGATTTCCTCCCATCAAATACGTCGTTGCAAGAATCAAAGTAAGTGTTATTGTCTTGTCCATTTTCTTCATATTGACCATGTCTAAGTATCTTGCACATGTATTTTCTTCATGGTGATCTTTGCAAGCTTGACAATATGGAATAGGCCCATGATTGAGTACATTAGTAGGTTCCAATGTGGCGGGAAATCTTTGATTTTGGGGAAGGCCAGGATACCTCTCATTCCTAGGCGGGAACTTATTATGTTGTAGCTTTTTGTCCATTTGCACAACCTTATTTTGCAATGTGGTAGTTGTTTGTTTGAAGTCTGTTTCCATTCTTTGCATTGCTTCCATTATAGCTACAAAGGTGTCAAGTGTTGGCTTAGTAGTATGTAGAGTTTTTGGCTAAGGTTGTGCCCTAGCTCTAGATGGGGCTAGGATGTCGAGATTCCCTGATAACACGAAGTTGTCTTATATACTATTATCTTTAGCTTCAACGTCCATTAGATCTGTTGGCTTGGATTGATTTAGAGAAAAAATCATTTAGACATGGAAAGCATTCAAATAGTACAATAATACAATGGTTGGGGTAGGCTGATGATCATGAGGAATATCTTGAACTATCTTATCAAATCTTAGATTGAATTCATCTGTTGTTTCATTTTCATTCCTCTTTATATTAGTTAATGCATTCAAAATGAACCTACTACCTCTTCTTTCTAATGTAGCAAAGAATATATCTCAACAGCCATTAAGAGAATTTATACTATTGCCAGGAAATCTAGTAAACCGTTTTCTTGCATCTTTCTTTAAAGACAAAGCAAAACATTTAAACAATACATGAAGATGCTCAAGTCCCACAATCATAATAAAATCCATGAAAGCTTCCCAATGTTCACATGCACTAGTAACAATATCTCCATGAAACAAAGGCAAATTTTCCAAAGACTTAGGTTGTTCATGAGGTTGTTGAGCAATATTAGTGAAATCAAATGGTTTGTAGCAATGTGTCAACCATGGGGCAGCCATTTGATTTTGTAGATCAAGGAAAATTGAATTATCAATAAATAATTTTCGTATATCTTGCAAAGATTCAGTTCGTATGTTATTATTGTCTTTTCTCTTGTTTTAAGCCTACTTATCCTTCATCTATATACTTTTTCAAGTTCGGGCATAAGACGAATTAAACCTTGAGGATTTCTTTTTGCAGTGTATTTCTTAGTTAAATTTTCTTACGTGGAGTGGCTAGATGAGATATTTAAATAGCATTTGCAACATACTCATCAAAATACACATACAAGAGGATTCCCCACAAAATCTGGGTGGACTTTATCCCCAACAATGGCACCAAAATGTCACCACCTAAACTAGCATCCAGTAGAAAGTCCAACGACGAATGGTACCTTGGGGTAATGGATGGGAATTGTATTGTTGTCACCTCAACATAATTTCCCCTTCACTTTTGGCCAAAGGCCAAGGCCAAGGCCAAGGGGGTATCCCTCATCTATTAATAATAGAGTTTGAATTAATCTTAATTAGTGATAAATCAACGAGTAATGATTTACTTCAATGAATCCCACAATATATAGCAAAGTTAAGGATTTATTTTGGAGACTCGTTTGTTATTTTAGAAACTGATTTAGGCTTGGGAAGCCTTGGAGTGGGCTCAAGAGATTGGCTAGTTGTCATTATTTATGAAAATTGATTTTGACAAAGCATATGACCGGATAGATTGGACCTTCATCTCAAAGATGCTTAAAATTTGGACAATGTGGAGCCATGGTGAACACATTGTTCTCTAATGCATAATCCTTCATCTCTATTTATAATTCATTGTACTCGTGGATTTTGTTGTAGTGGTCTATTCATCAAGGGTGCCCCTTAGCCCCATACTTGTATGTTTTAACAGCGAATGCCTTAGGTTACTTGGAAGCTACTTGTATTCAAGTGCAAGTACAAAGCATCTTGCTCCCTGATGGATCAAAGATGGTTAATAACCATTTTGTTGATGACTCCTTTCTATGAGTATTGAGTGAAGTTTGGTTGATGGGGCTCGTTCTTGCTTGGATCTTTTATGTTGAGCACCCAACGTTGTGGTTAGTGATCATAACATTGATTTTTGGTTGGTCAAGTTGGATTCTCCATCTCACTTGATTCACGCAATGTGGACTTGTCAACTTGGGGTGATTGTGAGGTATTTGGGTATTACCTTTGGAGTTGGGTTCTTGCCTAAAGGCTATGTGAGATTGGTGTTTGTAGTGACTTTAGATTATGCTTCATGTTTGGCATCATAAGGACCCCCTGCTCACTATATAGTTGACAATGATTGGATGGATTTTCCAAACTTTCNACATAAGTCCATTTGGATGCTACCTCCTTGGTTGATGGCCCACTATGAGATAGAAGCATTCCCTGAGCATCCAAAACATCTACAACAACTACATCCATTAACAATGAGATGTTCGGGTAGGTTGCTAACTTGGCATGAAGATCCTTAATCAAACCACACACTTTAATTTCTCTAGAATCCATAGCATGCACATTCATATATGGATCGGTTGTCTTTAAGCCTAGTTGGTTCATCACTTTGAGGGGCATGACATTGGTGGATGCTCTTGAGTATAACATATAGTTGTAGAGGAGCAAGTCATTTACCATTAATGAGATGAAGAAGGGGTGATGACTACCATTTCTCTTACCTTCTTGGGTCATGGCTTGCAATATTATTGGGCAATCTTCATTGATGTCAATATTTTCAATGCAAAGCCATTATGTTTGCTTTGTATTTATCAAGGGAAGCTTAGCCAACTCAATCAAAGGAACGTGAACCTTAACATTGTTCACCCAATTGGTTATATCGAATTGCATGCCAAGGTGGGGACTTGTTGAAGGTTCCATTTGATACACCTTGCTACTTGACTTAATGGGTTGATTCTTTTTCTTTGGGAATCCTACCGGGTTTGGTATATCCACTAGAGGTAAATTACATTTTCTTCTTTGATAAAAAAAACTCATTTGTGTTCATTAGCCCACATTATTTGAATTTCTTCTTGAGATGGTCTTTCTTTGAATATTCTAAGAGATTTTTTTGCATCTATGCCTTTGTTCTTAACTTGTTGCATGTTTTCTTGGAATGAAGGGTAAGATTTCCTCCCATCAAATACGTCGTTGGAAGAATCAAAGTAAGTGTTATTGTCTTGTCCATTTTCTTCATATTGACCATGTCTAAGTATCTTGCACATGTATTTTCTTCATGGTGATCTTTGCAAGCTTGACAATATGGAATGGGCCCATGATTGAGTACATTAGTAGGTTCCAATGTGGCGGGAAATCTTTGATTTTGGGGAAGGCCAGGANAGAAGGGGTGATGACTACCATTTCTCTTACCTTCTTGGGTCATGGCTTGCAATATTATTGGGCAATCTTCATTGATGTCAATATTTTCAATGCAAAGCCATTATGTTTGCTTTGTGTTTATCGAGGGAAGCTTAGCCAACTCAATCAAAGGAACGTGAAACTTAACATTGTTCACCCAATTGGTTATATCGAATTGCATGCAAAGGGGGGGACTTGTTGAAGGTTCCATTTGATACACCTTGCTACTTGACTTAATGGGTTGATTGTTTTTCTTTGGGAATCCTACCAGGTTTGGTATATCCACTAGAGGTAAATTACATTTTCTTCTTTGATAAAAAAAAACTCATTTGTGTTCATTAGCCCACATTATTTGAATTTCTTCTTGAGATGGTCTTTCTTTGATTATTCTAAGAGATTGTTTTGCATCTATGGCTTTGTTCTTAACTTGTTGCATGTTTTCTTGGAACAAAGGGTAAGATTTCCTCCCATCAAATACGTCGTTGCAAGAATCAAAGTAAGTGTTATTGTCTTGTCCATTTTCTTCATATTGACCATGTCTAAGTATCTTGCACATGTATTTTCTTCATGGTGATCTTTGCAAGCTTGACAATATGGAATAGGCCCATGATTGAGTACATTAGTAGGTTCCAATGTGGCGGGAAATCTTTGATTTTGGGGAAGGCCAGGATACCTCTCATTCCTAGGCGGGAACTTATTATGTTGTAGCTTTTTGTCCATTTGCACAACCTTATTTTGCAATGTGGTAGTTGTTTGTTTGAAGTCTGTTTCCATTCTTTGCATTGCTTCCATTATAGCTACAAAGGTGTCAAGTGTTGGCTTAGTAGTATGTAGAGTTTTTGGCTAAGGTTGTGCCCTAGCTCTAGATGGGGCTAGGATGTCGAGATTCCCTGATAACACGAAGTTGTCTTATATACTATTATCTTTAGCTTCAACGTCCATTAGATCTGTTGGCTTGGATTGATTTAGAGAAAAAATCATTTAGACATGGAAAGCATTCAAATAGTACAATAATACAATGGTTGGGGTAGGCTGATGATCATGAGGAATATCTTGAACTATCTTATCAAATCTTAGATTGAATTCATCTGTTGTTTCATTTTCATTCCTCTTTATATTAGTTAATGCATTCAAAATGAACCTACTACCTCTTCTTTCTAATGTAGCAAAGAATATATCTCAACAGCCATTAAGAGAATTTATACTATTGCCAGGAAATCTAGTAAACCGTTTTCTTGCATCTTTCTTTAAAGACAAAGCAAAACATTTAAACAATACATGAAGATGCTCAAGTCCCACAATCATAATAAAATCCATGAAAGCTTCCCAATGTTCACATGCACTAGTAACAATATCTCCATGAAACAAAGGCAAATTTTCCAAAGACTTAGGTTGTTCATGAGGTTGTTGAGCAATATTAGTGAAATCAAATGGTTTGTAGCAATGTGTCAACCATGGGGCAGCCATTTGATTTTGTAGATCAAGGAAAATTGAATTATCAATAAATAATTTTCGTATATCTTGCAAAGATTCAGTTCGTATGTTATTATTGTCTTTTCTCTTGTTTTAAGCCTACTTATCCTTCATCTATATACTTTTTCAAGTTCGGGCATAAGACGAATTAAACCTTGAGGATTTCTTTTTGCAGTGTATTTCTTAGTTAAATTTTCTTACGTGGAGTGGCTAGATGAGATATTTAAATAGCATTTGCAACATACTCATCAAAATACACATACAAGAGGATTCCCCACAAAATCTGGGTGGACTTTATCCCCAACAATGGCACCAAAATGTCACCACCTAAACTAGCATCCAGTAGAAAGTCCAACGACGAATGGTACCTTGGGGTAATGGATGGGAATTGTATTGTTGTCACCTCAACATAATTTCCCCTTCACTTTTGGCCAAAGGCCAAGGCCAAGGCCAAGGGGGTATCCCTCATCTATTAATAATAGAGTTTGAATTAATCTTAATTAGTGATAAATCAACGAGTAATGATTTACTTCAATGAATCCCACAATATATAGCAAAGTTAAGGATTTATTTTGGAGACTCGTTTGTTATTTTAGAAACTGATTTAGGCTTGGGAAGCCTTGGAGTGGGCTCAAGAGATTGGCTAGTTGTCATTATTTATGAAAATTGATTTTGACAAAGCATATGACCGGATAGATTGGACCTTCATCTCAAAGATGCTTAAAATTTGGACAATGTGGAGCCATGGTGAACACATTGTTCTCTAATGCATAATCCTTCATCTCTATTTATAATTCATTGTACTCGTGGATTTTGTTGTAGTGGTCTATTCATCAAGGGTGCCCCTTAGCCCCATACTTGTATGTTTTAACAGCGAATGCCTTAGGTTACTTGGAAGCTACTTGTATTCAAGTGCAAGTACAAAGCATCTTGCTCCCTGATGGATCAAAGATGGTTAATAACCATTTTGTTGATGACTCCTTTCTATGAGTATTGAGTGAAGTTTGGTTGATGGGGCTCGTTCTTGCTTGGATCTTTTATGTTGAGCACCCAACGTTGTGGTTAGTGATCATAACATTGATTTTTGGTTGGTCAAGTTGGATTCTCCATCTCACTTGATTCACGCAATGTGGACTTGTCAACTTGGGGTGATTGTGAGGTATTTGGGTATTACCTTTGGAGTTGGGTTCTTGCCTAAAGGCTATGTGAGATTGGTGTTTGTAGTGACTTTAGATTATGCTTCATGTTTGGCATCATAAGGACCCCCTGCTCACTATATAGTTGACAATGATTGGATGGATTTTCCAAACTTTCGCACATTTATTATGTTTCTTATCGGTTGCATAGTAAGGAGCAGTTTCAGTGTCTGGGGCAGATCTTATCTATGGAGGAAATCAATTATGGGGTTGGTAAAGGGAATATGGAGGCCAACAGGGTAGGATGCGATTTGGCAAGACACTCTATTCTCAGTTGGAGGTTGCAGGAGACTTGTATGTAGAGTTGACCCATTTCTAGGGTTTCCTCATGAGTACGATTTGTTTCCCCTCGATATGCATTCGATCATGGAATCCGTAGGGCTCAATTGTTTGGTAGATATGTTCAAAATGAACATTGCAACATTGAGGCCATTTTAGAGGGATTAGGGGTGGAATTTTGGTCAACCATTGCAGTAGTGTGATTCACAAAGGCTATATTCTTTATTGCAAAGTTGACCCATTTTTAGGCTCTTCAAAGGGATTTTCTTTTGAGAAGATTCATGGGATTTAGTTGCTTGTTGCATGTTGAGTGTGATTTGTTTCCCTTTGAGAGGCAAGATCATGGAGTTCATAGGGCTCAATTGTTAGGCAGATGTGTTCAAAATGAATATTACAACGTCAAGGCCATTTTGAAGGGATTCAAAGTGGAATTTTGGTCAACCATTGTAGTAGTGTGATTCACAAAGGCTATATTCTTTGTCACGTGTTGGACTTAAAAGGATAAGTGGTTGTGTAAATTACAATGTATGGTCTCCAAGCCCTGATTGTCAAGGAGCAAACTCTCTAATGGTCTTTGTCATGTTTGCCATTGGGTCCAAACAATGAAGCACATCATTTGGTACTGCCAATTTGACGAGGGTTGTTAGAAGCATATCTTTTGAGTATCAATATTCAATTCTCTTTGGTGATTGTAACTATGTGGTTCGTTGCTCCTTCATTGGAATCTATTAGTGCTAGAGAGCCTGCCTTTATTGCCCTTTAAAAGTGTAGGCGTAACATTCCTTTAAGCAATGTAATTTTTTGTCTACATTTTGTGCCATGTGGCATGGTGATTTACACCATAAATTACTAGCCAAGGGTGTCTTATTTGATCAGACTTGGACTTAATAGTATTAAGAAAGATATTTAAGCTCTATTGTAAACACCTTTCCATTCCTTAAATATGTGTATAAATGTAAAACATATTTTTCAAAATACCTTTCCATTCCTCGATTTGTTGGTTTGTAAATATTTGTGTATAAATGTAAAACATATTTTTCAAAAAAGAAAAAAAATCTATGATATAATGTGTGAAGATGGGAGGTAATAGTGGTAGGTTTTGAGATTGGCGTGTAGCAAAAATATATTCCCTAGATCACATTTGAAAACTTATTCCAAAGGAACACCTAAAGAAACTGCCAATTTTGTAAGTTTCAAACTAATCTTTCCACATTACAAAATGGAATAGCGCATGATCAACCATATTTTAAAAATAGAAAAACAAATTCCTTGTAGTATTTCTCCAATTCTGTAAGTTTCAAACTAATCTTTCCACATTGCAAAATGGAATAGCGCATGATCAACCATATTTTAAAAATAGAAAAACAAATTCCTTATAGTATTTGTCATAGTGTTCGATAATTTGGAAAAGCAATAACAGCGCTTTTACATCCCCAACTTCATATCCATTGCTTTGTATATTTAGAGATTCAAAGAAAATTTGAGAAGCTTCTTGTTTTAACTTTTGAAGACTTATAGCAGCATATATATCAATATTTATGTTTGTGTTCATTTCAGGCAGCATATCATTTATCTACGTTTGTGTTAAATTTGGGCAGTATATGATTATTTTCGTTTGTGTTAAAATTTCGGATGAAAATTTGCATTCAAAGATCAAAATGATAAATTAATTTTTATGATTTCATATTTCATTGGTAAAATTTTAAATTGATATATGGCAAAAATATCTTGCTTCCAGACCACATCTGAAAACCAATTTTCAAACATCTTTCGACATTGCCAAATGAAAAAGCACTTTATTTCAAAAGTAGTTCTCGTGTTATTTTGTCAGTGTTGGATTACTTGGAAATGTAATGTGAAGGAGCATGAACACCTTAATGTCATAAATTGCATAGCTCCAGAGGTTGGTACATCCCCAACTTCATATCCATTGCTTTGTATATTTAGAACTTAATGTCATAAATTGCATAGCTCCAGAGGTTAGTACATCCCCAACTTCATATCCATTGCTTTGTATATTTAGAGATTCAAAGAAAGACTGAGAATTACATATAGCTACAGAGGTTAGTACATCCGCAACTTCATATCATTGCTTTGTATATTTCGAGATCCAAAAAAACACAGAAGCTTCATTTTTAACATTTGAAGCTCTTCTAGCAGCATATCCATATTTACATGTGTTAAATTTGGGTAAAAATTCACTTGATTAAAATGATAAATTAGTTTTTATGATTCCATATTTTTTTTGTGTAGACTAGGGGTAATGGTGTCACATTTTGAAAACCAAGTTTTAAACTACAGCTTTCAACATTGCATGCAAGATGAAAAAGCACATGACTAACCATATTTCAAAAGTAGAAAAACGCATTTTTCAAAAATAGAAAAATACATGTTCTTGTGTTATATTGTCAGTGTTGATTACATGGAAAAGCAATAGCAACACAAAAAAACAGTTTATTGATGAGAATGAAACTTATCAGAAGACGGTACATCCCCAACTTACACACTTTTTATTATACCCTCTTTTTCATATAGAAACTTACTTCCATCACATGATAGCCTCAATTGCGCTTCGCCATTTTCTTTTTGGCCCCAGCATAAAAATATAGCATTTTCAAAAAAATGGAAGGCAAGACATAAATGAGATGATGCATGGCATGGATATTTGACATACATTTCAATATAAAAAAAAAATTGAGTATTGTAATAATAATCACTTAGCAGTGAAAAGCAAGACCATCTAAGAAGTGGGTAAGATGAGATTTCTTCTCCTACAAGGCACTTAAATTTGAATACAACAAATTTGCCCCTTCACTGCCTATGTCTCCATGGACCAAAGGGGCACCAGTCACTGC